>DWNA01001542.1:0-14346 GCA_018249835.1 Heliconius besckei | reverse complement strand
CGATTTTAAGTTGTACAAAACATGGGATTTTTTTGAGAAATTAAACATGGACTAGTTATAAATAAAAAAATTACATTAAATTAAGCATGAATTACGTGATAACTCATTTTTTCTCAAAAATGGACTTACACCACTTTCAAAATAAACGGTCCATATGTTGGCTCTACATCTACTCAGTATCGATGTATACTTAATAGAGCTTAGCAATTGATTTTTCTTTAAGCAAATATAATTACTAATATACATTATTGTTTTGTATTTAATAACCTTTTGAATATTTTACGATAATTGTGTATTTTTCTTTACAAATATAAAAAGCAATAGATTTGCATTTTAGTTTTATATACAAGTGTGATAGAACGCCATTTTTAAGTATTGTATCTTCTATATTTTATGAGGAAATGTTAGTTCAAATAAAAAAATTACTAAATATTTTTGTTTTTTTTATACATTTTTGAGGATTAAGTTTTGAATTTTGAGAAAAGAATAATTAGGACTTAATATTTAATTAGTTGAAAATACATGCAAGATAGTTTTCGAGTTAACCAAAGACGATTATATACGATTAATAAATTAAGACATAAGAGAACTGTCATACAGCAGTCTTTAAATTCAATGAGGTTGCAAAAATACAGTGCCTGAAATAAATAAATAAAAAATACGAAACCTAGCCACTGCACTGGATAAAGGTCTAAGGAAATTAATAACAAACAAGATCGTACGAGTACATAGTATATATTTAAAAGATTACATAGGATCGTGAATCCACACATTGTATCCTTTTAATGTAAGATACAAGTGATACCAAAATACCAAGTTCATGCAAAACATTTGAGAAGCACTTAAATAATGAAAGGATACATTCAACTTTTTACAATTAATAAATAGTTAATAAATCCAAATAGAAAAGTATGGCATCATACATCGACTGTATATAATTACAATTTTTTTTTATATCTTTTAAAATTTTCTTTATTAAAACATTTTTTTACAAGCATATTATAAAAAAGAATATTTTAAACTAAAAATTTTGTTGAACCATCAAGCTGTACATAAGTTTATTTTTAAATGCAAAGTCTTACAATTTAAGAATTAATATTAAAACGGCTTTATGCAGCAAAAATAAAATAACATGTTTATATAAACGTATAAGAAATATGTAACTGAGTGGAGAGGAATTACCTTATTTTTGAGGCAAATTTTATCTCATAATTATTTATTCTGATAGATAGACAATTAAAAGGCCTAAGCTAATAAAAAACAAACTCCACTTAAGATAAAAAAGAGATTTAGATAAACATAACTTTATTATAAAAATATATGTTTATAAATAAAACATATTTATGTCATATAACATCATGAGATCGACGTTTCACAATATATAGACAAACGTTCAATTTTCTTTTACATTTTTTATGTTATACACACACCAAAATAATATATAAAAACTGAATAACACAAAGTATTTTTTTGTATATTATTAGATAATTAATACGAATTTTGTATTTTTTTGTTATTCTGACTGCTTAGTATAACAGTTTATCAATATTGTACACATAAATGAACACTATTTTATAATTAATTTTACAATTAACACTTTTTTATAAAACAATATACTAGCAATTAAAATTGCACATAAAAATATTTTTTTAGTTTCACGCAGTATACTGCTTCTTCTTCTTTTACACTGCTATATGTTCCCACATATAGCAGTGTAAAAGAAGAAACCAAGCTAACGCAAGTTAACGCTTTGTTTCTCATTTCCAATTTTCAAAGCGTGTAGAGAAGGCCGAGGCCGTCATGGCGCAGCGGCACAAGGGTGTGACTGTAACGTTAAGGTTGTGGGTTCGATCCCCACTCGAGGAAGTGAAATATTTATTTACGTTTATATTTCCATTTCTTCGCTCTGGTGTCAAGGCAAAGTGCGGCGTTGAGTTCTGCCACTCAACACGCGAGGCCTTCAGAATTCGGTTAAACACTAGGTTCCCTCCCTCCCTCTGCCTGCCCTGCCGTGTGCCGGATACAGCGTAAAGCTGATACAACGTGAACCTGTGTAGAAAAGCGGCATTCGATGCCGCATTTTGTCTTATTACCAAAGCGAGAAAATTAAATAAAATAATTTCCTCCAATAGAAATAGAACCCATAACCGTCGCGTTTACAGTCGTCCGCTGAACCACTGCAACACGACGGCCTAAGTCTCATATTAAATTATTTGCAAGTTATAAAAATAGGGGTGGAGTTACATAAAAATATTAAACTAAGAGTAAATAATCAAATAACCTTACATTATGTTATATATTTAGTATAATGTTTACATAACATACACTTTTTCAACACGATCCATACTGAAAACTTCTTTTGTTTTTGGACAAATGATTGATCCATGTTCTTTTACCATTTCTTTTAGAGCCTGAAATAAATAAAATAACTTATTATAATATTAATTATTATGTATATAGAAGAAAGGTTCATTCATTTTTAATAAATAGATCTGTTATTTTATATTTAGAATTATAAAAAAACAAATTCTATAAAAAAATTGATATTAAAAATTACAAAAAATACATATAAAAAATTTGATTTACCATTTACTGTCTTTGGGAATTTTTATTATGTACACAAAATGTCCCAAATTATACTAAGTAGTGAGAACTAAATACTACTGAACTGAACTAAATACTACTTCTGCCTGTGTATGTCTTGTGCAGGCTTTTGCAAAAGTAAGGATGTTTATACAAGGATTTATCTATACTAATATAATAAAGTGAAAGAGTTTGTTTGTTTGTTAAAACGCTAAAATCTCTGGATCTACTGGTCAGCTGTACTTCTTTTAGTTTTGTATGAATGCTACATACTTCTGGCATGCTATAACATTAGAGTGTAAGTTAGTTAGCTTTAAAAAAATGGAGTAACAGTCACAATAAAGGACATCGAAAAGAGACGACAGGGAGCCCGTTTGATCTTCGAAAGCACTGGAAAGATACTGGAGGTAGGTCACGTAAAAAGCATGAAGATCCCCCAGAGGGCATGTATGAAGAGGTTGATGACAGTGGACGAGACAAAAGAGGTACGTACAGACCGTGCCGTTTGGCTCTCTGCATGCACACATGCATCAACAAGAGTGTGTGTGCATAGTTACTCACCTTCTCCCCGTACACCTGTCCATTGGGCAGCACCATGGGCTGGTTGTGCTCGTTAAGTGGCAGGCGCGATATCCGGCACAGCAGGCGCGAGTGCGAGCAGTGCGCGTGCGGCAGCGTCTTGGCGAGCGCGTGCAGGGGCGGCGCGCAAGCGGGGCACGCCGGGCACGTGCCGCCGCCGCCGCCGGGCGCACACTGCGGCGTGTGCAGCGCGGCAAGGCCCAGCTGCAGGGCAACGGGGAGGGGGGGCAGGCGCGCGGGGTGCAGCAGGCGCGAGTGCGAGGAGCGGAACTGCTCCACGAGCGAGCGCCAGCGCGACTCCGAGAGGAGAGAGCGGTAAGGCTCCACGTCTGGAATGGAACTGTATTACATTAATATAACTTACTTGAACTTGAAGCCGTCGTGGCTCACTCTGGTAAAACAACCAAGAGCGGTGTTTGTACCTACGGCTTCATGTAAGTGTCAATTAGAAATAACTAAGAGTTATGTTGGACTAATGAGTCATGAGGATACATTCTAATTACCTTATTGATTTATTATTTTGATATAACAGTGAGCTCCATCAAAATAACAAAACAATAAGGTAATATTTTCAATATTATTATAGATAAAAAAAAACAATTACCAGTATCCTTAGGAAAAGCGAGCATCCCCATACAATGTTGTATGTCTTGAAGCTGGCCTTCTTCATATGAAGAGAAATGCTTTTTAGCATAACGCACAGCATCCAGACGTTTATCTTCACGGACTAATTCTATGAATTCCTGGAAAATAATAACAAATAAATAAAAGTTATATTGATAAAATAATTATCTTTTAATGTATGTTTCTTCCTTTTTTTTCAGCTTCATAGTGTATTCAGCATATAGCAGGATAGGCAGAGGGAACCTAGTGTTAAGAAACCGTTCCCAATTTCCAGCCGCTTGAAGTTTTGCGTATTGAGTGACAGAACTGAATGCCGCGCTTTTTCTACCACCGAGGGAATAAAAATAAATATAATAATTCCCTCAATCAGGGATTGAACCCACAACCAAATCGGTACTGCTCACCGAAGATGTCGAACCAGTTGCATAATTGAATGGGTAGTACAACTTATAACTCTGGATAAACTTAAATTTGCTACACCCATATGCACTTATGGTGTTTGAAATTAACTACACATATAAGTTTGTAATGGTTTATTTTTAAGTTTTTCTAGCGGCCCGCTCGCGGTTTCACCCGCGTGATAATTTCTGTCTCCATGACTACGTCCTAGTGACGTTATGCAAAATTTGCGACTCCTAGCATTTGTAGTAACGAAGTTTCATACAAACTTTCGACCCCAAAAACAACCCCTTAGAAGTCGAATATTGCAAATTCCCGTCTTAGCGAGCACCTACGTCCTATAAGTAACTCTTATGCAGATTCCTAGCACATGTAGTTACAGAGATTTCGTGATAAGTCCTTTCGATTTTATATATATATAGATTAGTGAAAAGATATTACTACCAAATTAAATTTATATTCCTATTGTTCATTTTCATTACAATCCTAAAAATAAAAATAATCACAATAAACCTGTATACGTATATTAAACTCCATGGTAGAATTCAATTTCCTCAGTTTAGAGCGGTTGTCGGCGCACCATTGTAAACAACGCGCGGTGCGACGCGCTACCAATTCTCTTTCCACTTCAGCTGCTGATACATAAATATCTGGAAAATGAAGGAATATTTCATTAATAATATCTATATATATAAAAGGACTTGTCCTCACTGACTGAGGTAAGACGCACGCACAGCCGTAACCGCTGATGATAGAAACGTCAAATTTGGACAGATGTTTACTTTTGTAATCTGGACATTCACTAAGAAGAAATTTTGAAAAATTTTAACCCTAAAGGGGTGAGATAGGGGTTGAAAGTTTGTATGGAAAAAAAATTAAATCAGTACCGATTTTTATAAAATTTGATATTTAGATTTTTAAAAATATTTAATTGACCATATGTTTCATGGTTTTCTAGAATTTACCCCTAAGGGTCCAAATAAGCAGGCGAAGCTGCGCGCGCCCACTAGTTATTAATAACGGAACAGCATCTGAATGTAAACGTAACGGTTGTGGCTTCGATTCCCACTCGGTCGAATTAGTTATTTTTATTTCATCGCTCTGGTAGAGCAATAAAGAGCGACGTTGAATTTCGTCACTATCCAAGCGCACTGACCACTAAGCTATACGTTTCTATCGCGCTCCTTCGATATTCTTATACAGCAGATGCTAACAACATACATAGAGCTCACAGCGTTATGTATGTTGTTAGCATCTCTGTTAAGATATTTACAAATTTTCGCTGCACTAAGATTATTGCTAAGAATGACCATTTGGCAAGAGAGAATGCGACAACGTGAGATATAATATTTTTGTTGATTAGAAATCTTTAATAATGGTCGCTTCATTGATCTTCTTATATCTTATTTCATAACTGTTAATAAAAATAATAAAACAGTCAAAAACTCACCGACATTAGTCAAATCTCTTAGATTACGAGCATCTGCCAACTTATTGGCAGAATCATAATAGCCGTTGCGAAGGAAGTAATCCACGAGCATCCTATCCAACCTGACTTTACGCCACTGGTTCATTTGCGTCTGGAAATTATCAAGAGATTTTTTTACAATGTAGGTAAGCAGAGGAACCTTGGGGCCCTGGGTTGAATCTATAAGAAAATGTTGAAACAGTGGCGTAGTGGGGGGGGGGGAGGGAGGAAGGGGGTCATCATGCCGCGGGCGCCGCTCGTAAAGGGGCGCCAAATGGTCCGCAAAACTATTTAAACATACATATGAAATTGTATTGTGTTCGCCTGGGGGGGTGCTGCAATAATTAAATTTTATAGCTTTACTTTTCGATATTTTAATCCAGAGCAGTATACGATTCAATAAACAAATTGTTGGCGGTATTTTGATAATAGAATAATCTGATAGTTGTGTCAACTAACAGATGGACTTACTCAGTCTACCTGTGACAACAGACTACTGTAAAATGTTCAAAACGCCAGGTTTCCAAAACTGTTAAATATTACATATATGCAATTAATACAGTTAAAGAATTTTATTTTAAATGTGTAATAATCACCATAACCTAACATCTTATTAACAGGAGTTACTCTTTTAATTCAGCAATGTCCTACATAAATACCTTTGATTGAGGTGCATTTGCATCAGCAAGAGCACCAGCTTGTTCTTTCAGATGTTCCAAACGTTTCTTACAGACAAAAGCAGCTTGAACTTCCTCCGTTATTGCTTCTGATGCTTTGCGCTTCATTGTAGTCAGTTTCTCTACCTATAGAAGATTATTTAAGTTAAAATAATCTTAGAAAAACATTGTTTGTTATATTATTTTAACACTTAGCACAAGTTTTGATAATCTTCTATATAATAAGAGTATATTTTAGAATGATGGTGCTATCTATTCATATTATATGTGACATGTGTCTGATCAATTTACTTAAAACATATATATTTTTTTAAATTTGCCTATATTAAATTATTTTCATTTCCTTGCTATGGTAGACACAGCTCAGTGTTGAGTTACTCCATTCAATATGCACTGTTTAAATACAGATTTCTTTATAGCTGACAATGCAACCTTGTTTATGATGCATTAGATCAAAAAATATTTAAATCAATTATTTGTACAAATAAAACGCTGTTGACGTGCAGCTCTCACCAGAGAGGATTGGCATCCAACTTAAACTTTGTAACTAACTCAATAAGCTTTACTTGCTAATAGTGTGGTTTATATCAACTCTATATGAGCCATACACTATAAGACCTGAAAATTATTTAGATAGTGAGGAATAAGGTGTTTTAAATGCAGTTTGCCTTTGTAACATTCTAACATTCTAACTATGCAAGATCTTTTTAAACTGCTTAATACTTACCGTGTTCAAAATCAAAATATTCCATCCAAATAGACTTTTGCAAGCACTTTTGTATTGCTAAATCAACAAAGGTAGAGGTAAGGCTGGCATGAAACTGAACTTGCATTTTTAAACAGTATAATAGTTTTTGAATGCCATAATCAAAGAACCTATAATAATAGCTAATAGGTTTACCTTGCTAGTATTGGTTTTACAGCTACTTAAAAATTTTAAATATTTATTTATCTAATTCTTACCACTCCACCAAGAAAATTATCAATTTCAGTAGCAGTAGCACCTTTCTTAGTAGCAGAGTCAATATCACTTACAGCAGAAGCCACTTGCCTAGCTTCAACGTCTAAGACCCTCTGAGCATTTCTATACCTCTTATTAAATATTTCATATGGCACCTACAATGGTAGTAAAAAATATATGTTATTTTTCTTTCAGATTTATACATTAAAATATTAGAAAAAATATATATATAAGGTAACTCAAAATTATAACTTTCGTCGCTTATTATTAATTATTAGATTAAGAATAGGGGAATAAAAAGTACAAAATCATTTAATGACGTGATTAACAATAATAAACAATATGGCTAACGTTATTATGTGATACAGAAACGTATAATTTTTTTAAATTTAATACATTTACTAAAGATAAAAGAATAGGTAAATAAGAATATTTTTTAGAATTATAAGTAAGTTGCTAATTAAGTGATAAAGAAATAATGTAAAGTGTTTTCTGCCATAAAATAAAAATATATGTTAGTAATTTATACAAGAAACATTTTTGAGTCTTACCTTCAAAGTAGCGTGTTCTAGAGATTTTATTTCGTTCATTGCAGGTATTTTAGTCAGTTCTCAGAATAAAAATGGGTACACGCCTTGGACACGAACACCTTTAATAATGAAAACAAAACTCAGCTGATTGGGTGTTGCTGTAGACTACGTCTACAAATTACGATATAAGAACCATAACAAAAAACTGACAATGTTTTACAATACTAATGTAGAACTAATGTAGAACTTTTTGTTAAATATGCAACACGGTAGTCGATAAAAATTTTAGTTCCTTTAAAAAAAAGGAGAAATATCTTAAACTAAGCAAGGAACTCAGTTTTCAGACCCGACTTCCGTCAAGAAACTTAAGAATACGTGGGTCATTCGATTATAATTATCTGTATAAATTATAAATATAATTTAAGCTTATAATTTAAAATATATTTGTTGATATTCTAGATTATTTCCAAATGAATAATAATAAATAAGACATATATCGGATGTGAAAAGTTTTAGAATTTATAAGCCAATACTTCATCAAATTTACTAATTAATATATTACTATGTTAAATTATTTAATTATCTGTCATTTACTTATTAACCACATATTATTAATTATATATTTATTTTAATAAAGTAAATATTTTGAACTTGGATAAATTTCAGAACCATAGATATACAAGCTTTTTATTGTCTATGAGTTGTCGGCGCGTCACCGCGTCACTTTCGTTACGCGAATCCGCCATTTTGTACGTAGCTGGCGGTGATTCAGGGTTTGCTTTCCCGGCTAAGTGTTTATCGCGTGAAAAAACTGGAAAACTTCGTTAAATTCATAATCTAAACTGACTACAGGCGAAACAGATCATTATAGTGTTATAATTTTGCTACTGTACCTAGTGCTTTCGTGATTTGTGAGTGCACAGTAATTGGAGCGCGTGGCTGGTTACTCTTTGTTGTTGGATTCGGCGTATACCAGGTAAGTTTTTACTTATTTGTAAGAAAAATATATGCTTTCAGTCATTAAAAATGTATCGTTACAAGATTATGAAAAAGTTTGTTATGGTATCAAACTTATGATATTCTGATAGCGTCATCGAAGTGGTAATAGTATGACGCAGTGTCTTCTTTATCAAATGGTTAAAATGCGGTGCATAACATCTCATAATAAGTTACATTATACAAAACTGATACGTAAAGAAGTATTTCAATCTTCCAAATATCTCTAGTGGAAATGAATGATTAGTATCCACGCGGCTTTTAACTGATTGACGTTGGGACGCTGACCTACTTGTAGTAGAAAGTTGATACATTATAATTAAGCTTTTAGTTAAAACTTATCTTTCTATATATAAATATTGTGTAAAATACAATTAACTAAATTCTTATAAACCTAATTCATGTGTGTTAATGAATATTATGCTAAAATAACCTAATATTCCTAATAAATTAAGATAATTATATATTGTACACATATATTTCTATTGGTTTTCACATATATGCATGATGCTTTTTACATACATAAATTTTTACAAAATGTTAATTATTTGCTTAATTCTAATAGAATTATTTTGGTTGGAATACTTCTATAATAATACATAATTCTTGTAATAAAAATTCCACTATATAAATATTCATTGTATTGAATGAGCTGTATAAAAACTACCCACATAACCTTTTATTACTAAATAGATTATACACACAAGTGTATGGAGATAAATGTTGTGTTGATTGCTAACTAAATTGAGGAAAATTGTATAATAATTAAGTTATAAATAAAGTTCTGCACAATCATTTCAAACCTTGCCACACAGTATACATATATATATCTTAGCTAAATAGAAAATTGCCATATTATTTTATAATCAAGACATTACCTCTAATTAATCTAACTATCAACATTACTTTATGTAGATGACAGATGCTTTATAAAATAGTAATGTCGATAGTGTCCTAGATACAGAAGTAATTGTGAAATTTTGTACATAATATGTCTGTTACCTCAGAACTTTTGACTCGGTGAACCAATTTTGATGATCTTTTTTTGTTTGATAGCTGGTGTGCTCCTTTTTAATTTTGTTCACTTTTCACAATGTTATTTATGATCACATAAGTCTAAAATTTGCATTAACTATGTCCGTCACAAATAGATTTATATAACTCAATATCACAACAACTGAACAATATTTTTGTTAAACTTAATGTTAAATGTTTGATGATCTAAAGTGATTAAACTACTAAATACTTTCTTAGTACTAATATTGTTTCTTATGTCTCTTAGAAAAGTTAAATAAGTAGAAACTCACAACTAACTTTGTATTGGGTAAAAACTTTGAATGAGATTTCATTTGAAAGTTTTGCTTTTCATTATTTACCTATTTAGCTTTTGTATTTGTTTTGAGTTGTGAGGCTTTGCTTTGGAATTCTTTTCAGCTCTCATTAATTTCTTGATTGAAATTTCTTTTGGGGTAGGAACAATGCTCTTGGGTTCTTAGAGTGAATAAGTTTGCTTTTGAAGATAATTTTTTTGCCAAAACTTAGAGTTTTGAAGTTTATTGTTTCATTTGTTTTAATTGGAAATTTATTTCATAACAATTTATAATTGCATATAAATATATATTTGTCACACATGGTAGTTTGTTACAAACATAAAGATTAAGTATGAGTTGTATATAAGTACATCTCATACTCATCTCCAAAGGATAAGTATTGAGGACTATATCAATTTCATAATTGTAAATTAATAATAAGTCATACTTTCTACTTCAATTTACTGTGTGCTTCTATGTATGTACTGATTATGTATGAATTTAACTACAAAATATATAAGTTTATCTTTGTAATAGTTTTTTCTTGTGCTATGTTAATAAATTACCAATTTCTAGGTAATTTTAATTATTTGTATTATAAGCTCTCACTTATTAAATTTCATAATAATAATATGAAAAAATACTTTATGGGTTATGATTATGTTGCAAATGTCATATATATCTCCAAAATATTCCTGAGAAAAAGAGATACCACAAGGTTTCTCTGCTTTATCTTTTGAAGAACAGATGTATAAAAATATTCAATTCATGTTGATATGAGTGTCTGAGTCATTATCCCAAACCTAAAAGATTATTTTATTTTAACGTAATATAAAAGAACAAAACATATCAACACTGCCATATGCACCACATATCTATACTCTAGACAGTGCATTCGTGATAGAACTAGAAATATTGGAAATACTAATAATATCATACCAGTATACTAATTTAGTTTAGTTTGTCTGGAAGGAACCACTTTTAATGACAAAGCTGCCTTTTCACTTTGTTTGTATGTAATTATTTGTTAATTGTGTTGATAAACTGAATCCAATTTCATATAATCTTTAAGAAAACATAATTTAAATACTGATTGATGTATCTGATTAACAGGCAGTTAAATGACTTTATGCAATTATTTATAACATATGAACAGATCTCAAAATACAAGTACATGATGTCACATCTATACTTTACTGTTCTGAGTGCACTATGCAGTATGTTCGCGGCTAGCTACGTCGTAAACAAAGACGCGGCTCGCCTCGACCTATCTCCCTGCTCGCTAGGCGCTAGTCGCTATACTATAGCGATAGAAGAACCAACTCGCACCGTCTATAGTCTATATACCTAGCGATATATTACGTAGAAACTTGTTCTGTTACTTAAGTACCATAAATAGGGTTGACGATACTTCAATTTCTACAAATACTAAAAAATTATTATCTTATAAGCGAATGTTCATTATCGTTATTAACTCAAATTATGATACGTATATGGCCTGTTTTATTAAGTGGACAGTTCTTAGAAACGATAATGCTGTAATTACATATTCCACAGATAGAATAATATTTAAAGTGGCTATAGAGTATAAAAAACTATAGGAATTAAATATCTATTTGAATACTGTAAATGTTACTTGTTCACACCAAGTTGGTCATGCCTCTATTAGCACGTTCGATTATGCAAAATTAACATAAAAAAGTAGATAAAACATGTATTTATTAATGTATTTCTTTAATAAAATAGCAAGCATTTTCGTTATGTTTAAACGACCGTGACCGCGATAGACATGCGTCAAAGCTATAAATAATCATACTCCGTATAATGTTATTCAAAAGAATATTTGCACAGTCTACGTCTTCGCCATTGTGGAACAGTTTTGATGACTCCATCAGATAATTGGGTATGGAATTCGAATACTGCCGAGCCATCGCAAAGTTCGTTCTTGTACGTTCTTGGGGAAATATTAATTATGCATGTACATTATAATTCACACAACTTGCACATAAATTAACATTTGCTTAGTATTTTTTGTTATTGTATTATGTTTCTTGTTAAACTTCGCGAACATGAAAAGTGTTTAATTATGTATTAATAAAGTTTTACCTCTTTAAAAGGTTTAATTCGAGTTTGTTGAGATGTTCTTGGGGTAGTAACACATGAATCTAATAACATTTAAATTATTTTCATTTTCTCGCTTTGGTGTTGCATGGCGTTTAGTTCCGCCACTCAACACGCAACGTTGCGAATATTGAACGGAAAATGGCCAGAGTGTCGTTAACACTAGGCGCTAAAGCTTTTTTAAATAAATAAAAGCTACAATGCAAATAATAAAAAGTATATTCTTAGATCATAGAAAAATGTTTGACTTAAAACCGTCATAATTTCACACGCATGGCCGCCTCGGTGAATAGTGTGCATGTGTGTGTGCGTGTGTGTACGTACGACACGACATCCGTTTACGCACACACTGTTGCGAACCGGCTCAACCGCTTGATTGACTATCGATTACCTTTACTTTGATTTATATATTTTCTAATAGACGCTGTGGTTGGTTGGAATTATATGTTCAGCGTATAGTAAATGTCTTCCAATTACAAAAGAAAATAATTTTTTTTATAATAAATGTATTTGATCGTGTATTAAAGGAATTATTTTTTACAAAACAAGATTACACGGTACATAAGATTGACTTGTGTATTTTTTTCTCTTATACTGTTAATATATTGTGTGATATTTTTATTAATGTTAATGAAACACAATTTGTGTCTAAAAGTATAAAAGCGCTTAAATCTCATATCACATAGGGCATACGTTATCATATTAGTGGCCGTCGTGCCGCAAAGGAACAGCGTGTGACTGCAAACGCGATGGATGTCCCACTCGATTTCCACTAGGGGGATGAACTATTTTCATTTCCTCACTATATAACAATACGAAGCAAGCGAGAAGTTCCTACCGCTGTTACGGTCGTCGCTATATAATTCGAGTTACGTAAAGATCTAAAGATAAAATTGGGCGGAACCCTCTACCCTGCAAATATGGGGCATACAGCACGAAGCTATAAAAAATATTATAATACATTACTGCATCAAAACTGAGTAATTATCTGATGAGAGGAGCAGCTGCATTCTCTAATACGTAATGCATTGAAGATTGATTAAGGCCACGTGACATGCTGTGTTCTGATATCTGACACTTTGGTAAAGTGGTTTCTTTTTGTCTTTTTTATTAAATCTCATACCTTTTGTTATTATTAATTCAAATGTAATGCCAATAATATTATTTAACTGAGTTTTTCAGTTATGGCGTTTTGACTTTGCCATAATTATATAAATAAACTTTAAATAAATTTAAAGTTAAATAAAGTAAATTCCGTCCTTATAATCTCCAAATGTTTATTTGAAAAATGTTTACTAATGATATAACGTCACCCCACGTCCCCACCACACGTTGGTCGATAGCTCTCTTCAAATAGTATGAGCTACGAGCGCGGATACCACATCCGCACGCACCCACACCCACTAACCAACCGGCTCTGCTTGATCGTATATCGATTGCATGCTGCTCTTTAGATACGGGCGTCGATTTGTTTCATGTCGTTGGTGGTTTTTACTTTTTACTTACTCTTTACTTCACATTATAACTATAATCAATATCATTTATTCAGTTACACTCATTTGAGCTATTTTATTTGTTAAATTTGGACAATATAAGATATTGTCCAAATTTAACTAGTAACTTTATAATATTTACACTGTAATGTTTATATTATTCACGACTGTCAAATTACAGTGTAAATAATAATTATTATTAAATGATTAAAAATATACTCGTTTATTGTATTAAAATAAAAGTTACATACGATAGGAAATAGAATAAATAATTCTCAAGAACAATTTTCAATTCATTAGTATTTCACCGACGATCTCGGGGCCCAATCAGGTATTCGATTAATTAACGATCCTTTAAAGCATCTTTTTTATGAGGAAACCTTTAAAAGCACCTAATTGGATTTTAAACGCCCGTCTTTTTGTATAAGTCTTGACCCGTTTTCGACAGGGCTTCGGTATCAAAGTGGAAGGGAAGGGGTTTGAAAAGTTTTAATCGCCCAACTCAGTAGAAACAAGTTAGGGCAGAGTTCGGCGCAAAAATTAATACTTTGGGAAGCTGTAGAAAAGTTTTATGGTATAGCTCTTTTATGTTTCGCGTGAACACT
>DWNA01001541.1:0-14354 GCA_018249835.1 Heliconius besckei | reverse complement strand
TATATATATATATATATATATATATATATATATATATATATATATATATATATATATATATATATATATATATATATATATATATATATATATATATATATATATATATATATATATATATATGTATGTATGTGTATATACAATGCCTACAAAATTTAGCCCCTTCAAAGCTAATGCCACAAAGACTAACAGCATACCTTATAAGAACACTCTGTAAATAGAGAAAAAATAACCTCTTGTCAACAAATAAAATAAAGTAAAAATTATCACTAACTGTGATATTTTTAACGCGTATAGTCGAATCCTATAAGAAGCAAAAACAAAATTTTTTAAAGACAGCCCCTTAGCGCCAAAAAGTTCCCCCCAGGTAAACTCTCCCTTATAAGATATATTATTTAACTTGTTAGAGAGATAAGAAGAAGAGATAATTGATAAGAAAAAGATTCTTATAAGAGAATTAACCAATAGATAAAACTGAGGGCTATTTTTAAAAAAAATAAAACCAAAGAAAATAATAAACAAACCTATAGAAAAGTCTAAAAAAGAAAACACTATAGGAGACAAAAAATTAAAAAAGAAAAAATTACCTAGAGCAACACAAGGGAGATAAAGAAATAAAATAGTTAAAAAGAAATAAAAATCTTCTAAATAGCTAGTACTAGAAAAAAAAGAAGGAGATATCATGAAACCCATATAAATTAAGCGAAACCTGTAAGCCACAGTAAAACAACAACCTAAAAAGAAAACAAAAGAAGAAAAAGTAAAGGAAGAAAACAAAAGATCACCGATGATTCTATCTTTAGAATAAAACCCAAGAGAAAAAGGAAACCCTATTAAACTAAGGCAACTCATAGAAAAAATTAGTTTAGAAGAAAAAGAAAACCCAAAAGAGCCAAAATCCCGAGAATCCTGGTCACCACCAATATAGTGTATAAGATTACCTGTAGATAAAAACAAAGAGCTTTTAAAAAAAGCATGAAAAACCATATGTAAAAAACCCAAAAGCCAATAACCACAAGAAATAGAAAAAATTATAAAACCAAGTTGTCTTAAAGTAGATATAGCAACCACCTTCTTAAAATCAAGCTCGTACACTGCACAAGCCCCAGCTAATACTATAGTTAATAAAGAAATAGGGAGTAATAAATAAAAAATAGAAGAAAGTAAATAGTTAAAACGAATAAGTAAATAAACCCCAGCAGTAACCAAAGTAGAAGAGTGCACTAAAGAAGAAACAGGAGTAGGAGCAGCCATAGCTGCAGGTAGTCAAGAAGAAAAGGGCACTTGAGCACTTTTAGTAATACAACCAAAAAAGATAACCAAAGAAAAAAAGAAACAAATAGAAGACCTAAGAAAATCAATAGAAAAAAAGCCCCCATAAAAGAAAAAAATGAAACTAAGAATAAATAAACAGTCCCCTAAACGATTAGTAAAAACAGTAATAAGACCAGAGTCTAAACTAGAACTATTATTGTAAAAAATAACTAACAGGAAAGAAACGAGGCCTAACCCGTCCCACCCAAGTATAACAACCACCCAAGAACTAGAAAAAACCAAAAAAAACATAGAAGCCACAAATAAAAAAAGTAGATAAAAAAATCGATAGTTTATAGAATTAAAAACCCTGAATTGCTCGTCTATGTAAAACTTTCTGTACAAAAAAACCACACCTGAAATAATAGAAACACCGGAAAAAAAGAATAAAGAAACATAATCTACACAAAACCTTAAAGGTATCTCACTAAGCAGACTAAAAGGGATTGTCAACTCAAAAATAAAACCATTTCTATTAAGAAAATAAACACCAAAAAAAGAACAAAGAAAAAAAGAAAAGAAAAAAAGAAAAGAAAACAACATATAAATGACTAGCAAATTCTTTAGTTCCACAAACTAATATTTTTGACTTAAACTAACTAATCAATACAAAAAAAAAATAATAGGATAAAAAATAACAAAAATAAAGTGGGAAACTGAAACTAAAACAATTTTATAATCTAAGAAATAAAACAACCTAGAAAGAGAAGAACCATGCCTTACCACCACATAACTATAAATACAGTAAACTCCAGTAAAAAAACAACTTAAAGTAATCATCAACCACTCAAATAGACCTAAAGAACCTAAAGAACCAAAAATAATAACCTCTGAATAAAAAGATATAAAAGGGGGGGCCCTTAAATTTAAAGAACAACACAGGAACCATAAGAGACAAAATAAAGGGTTACAAACCAACACCCCCTTAAGTACTATAATTCTACGAGAGTGGTGATTCTCATAAAGATAAGTTATAAGATAAAATATCATAGGAGAAATAAAACCATGAGCAATTATTATAAGTAAGGCCCCATAAACCCCCCAAATAGAAAAACTTAAAATACCTAAGATTATAACTCTTATGTGAACAACAGAAGAGTAAGCAATTAGTATCTTAAGGTCTATCTGACGAATACAGATTAACCTTACAAAGACAGCCCCATAAAGAGAAACATAAAAAATATAGGAAAACAACACTCTATAAGAAAAATTAAAACAACCCACAGAAGAAAAAAAACGAAAAATACCATAACCCCCTAATTTTAGTAGAACCCCAGCCAAAATTATAGAACCAGCAACAGGAGCCTCCACATGAGCCTTAGGTAATCAAAGATGGAACCCAAAAAGAGGGAGCTTAACTACAAAGACTAAGATTATGAAAACTCAAAAAAAATCATTATAGGTAAGATTATCATCATATTGAGAAAATGTTAACGAAGAAAAAGAATCTGAAATTGAAAAATTTAGATAGATCAAAAAAACAAGAAAAGGTAGAGAAAACACTATAGTATAAAAAAACATATAAAAAGAAGCCTGTAAACGCTCCAAAGTTTTTCCCCAACCTAAAAGAAAAATAAATATTATAACAAAAACAAACTCAAAAAAAACATAAAAAAATAAATAATTAACAGTAAAAAAACTAAAAAAAAGAAAAAATATTATAATTCAAAGCACAACAAAATTAGGGTTAGAAAATTTCATAGAAAGAAAAGAAAATAAAAAAACCCAAAAAGTAACAAAAACCAAAAGAAGAGAAAAATAATCCCTATATATAAAACCATCCGTAAAACCCCCATAAAAATTAAAAATAAAAAAAACCATAAATAAGAAAACTCAATTAAAAAAGAAAAAATCAAGAAAAACATAAAAAACAGATAATAAACAAAAGACCCTTATTATCATTTTTATTGTTAAAAAGAAAAGAAATAGTTACCCCCCTTTCTACGAACCACATCCACCAAAATAGAAATACCATAAGCACCCACACTTACAACTACCACTAAATACATAAGAATAGAAAACCAAGAAAAAAAGTTAAAAAATATAATATTAATCAATAAGATAACTAAAACTTCAAAAAAAAGTAAAATAAACAAAGAGTGTAAAGACCTAGAAAAAAAAATATAAAATGAAGAAACAAAAAGAAAAAGAGACATTATCATTTATAGAAAATCCTTTTAAGTTCAAAGAACATTGATCTTGTAAATCAAAAGAAATAATAAGGAATAATAACTACTATAGTATGCTCCTTTATCTTATTAACTAATCTTACGCCACTTAACCTAGCCTTAACATTAACTACCACATCAATAGTAGTTAGTATGTTAGCCTACTCGCTATCATTATCAGTATTCCCTTCAGCAATAATTTTAATCTCATTCTCATCAGGGACCATAGTGGTGTTTTGCTATTGCGCTATGATAGCTAATTATATCCAAAAATCTTCAAAAAGAGTAATATTTACAGTAACAATGGCCGTATTACTACCACTAGTAATAACAACAAGAAAAGAAATTATGGTAAGAGATAGAATAAACTTAACTAAAAACTTATCCTCCTCAACAATAATTACTACCGCGATACTAATCGTAATCCTAAGAATAATATGTATTAACAAGAGAATGTATAAAAAAGAAAAACCACTAAAAATGTCTTACTAAAAGGTTTTAAGTGTATGCCAAAAATCTTAAAAATACCTCCATCTATACCTTAGATTTCGTCATCTCAACCGTTGGAATATTACTAAGAGTAGCTTTCTTTACACTTATAGAACGTAAAATTATAGGATTAATACACTATCGTGTAGGGCCTAATAAAGTAGTAGAATGGGGGGTGTCACAACCCATTGCCGATGCCTTAAAATTACTAACTAAAGAGTACCAAAAATTCACTATATCCCGCCTAATAATATATTACCTGGGCCCCCTAATCTCTTTACTTTTAGCTTTATTATATTGAGGCTTCTACGAGTATTCCTACTCATACATCACAGGAAGTATAAAAATTATAGTGATCTTCTCTATTATAAGTCTATCAGCCTATGGGTTTCTATTAACTAGGTGAGGCTCAAACTCTAAATATGCTTTACTAGGAGGGTACCGAACGGTAGCTCAAATTATTTCTTATGAGGTGTGTTTAATATTTTTAGTTTTAATCATATTTTACATCACAAAATGTTACAGAGTAGAAAACATCGCTCTTTCACAAAGAGGTGTGTGATTTATACTGTATTCCCTGCCACTATTTATCACATGAGTAATAATATGTATAGCAGAAAGAAGTCGTACACCTTTTGACCACGCCGAAAGGGAAAGAGAGCTAGTATCAGGGTACAATGTAGAATACGGAGGTGGATTTTTTGTATTAGCGTTCGTGAGAGAATACGGCATAATCATCTTCCTAAGGTTTATCACATCTGTTCTATTCCTAGGTATAAACAATATAATACTAAAGACATTTTTAATCTGTATCGTGTATGTGTGAGTACGATGTGCTTTCCCACGAGTACGTTATGATAAACTAATAATAATATGTTGAAAAAAACTTCTACCCTATAGATTAGCTATGGTAGCCTTATCCTCCTGTTATCTTTCATAGGATTTAGAAGTTTAAGAATATAAACTAACCAAATCCTTTCTAACCCCTACCCCAAAAGCGGTAAATTTTATGTTTTGAAGACATATAGTTTATATTAACTTAGCGCCTTAGAAAGAAAAGAAATAAAGGTAAATTACCCAATAAAAGGTCCTTTCGTACTGAAATATAAATAATTATAACCCTAGATAAAATCCAGTCTGGCTCACACCGACTTTAACTCAGATCATGTAGGTATTCAATAGACGAACAGTCTAACTTTAAAAAGCTTCTACACCCCAAAGTAAACCTAATCCAACATCGAGGTCCCAAACAGTTTTAGTAATAAGAACTAACAAAAACCATTAAGCTGTTATCCCTAGAGTATTTTAGCTAACTTTCTTTAAAAAAAGTTCATAAATAAATAAATTTTTTAATATTTATAAAATTAAATATTTCCCCAACCAAATAATTTAAATTATAAAAATTCTAGGGTCTTTTTGTCTTAGGGCGGAGATTGTTATTTTCAACAAAAATATAATTTCAGAAAAAATTATAATAACTTTTAAAAAGCTCCTTTCATACAAGTTACCAATCAAATAACTAATGATCTCGCTACCTTAGTGTGGAAACCACAGCCATTTACAAAAAGCATGGGGCAGAAGTAACTAGAAATAATCCAGCTAAGATTTTAATAAACAAGTTTAAAAGTAAAAAGTAAAATACATAATTTTTAAAAAACAAATAAAAACAAAATAATAAAAATAAAGAAAACCTACTAATACACTAATTAAAGTAAAATTTATCAATAAATTATAAAAGTAAGCTAAAAATAAAAAAAAGTTAATACACAAAAGTTTACTATTAAAACAAAAGTAACTAAACAATAAAAGCCAAAGGTATGGGGGTTACCCCCAAAAATATAGAACAAACTAGATACCATGAGGAACGTACACGTATCACCACATTAAAAAAGTTTTACTTAATATTAAAATAAAAACAATTTTAAAAATCTCCCCGTTTCTAAAAAGATTAAACAAAAGCATTTCTAGAAGACCTTATACAAAAGGTAAAAACCTAATAAAAACAAATCATCACAGAAAGAAAAAAAAATAAACTATAAAAGATTATAAGTATAAAAACAAAAGTTTAAAAAAAAAGAGTTAAGAAAAAAAATTATTGTAAGTAATTTTATAAAAACTCTAAACAAGAAACACCTTCCAGTATTTCTACTTTGTTACGACTTATCTATCAAAAGAGTGACGGGCGATATGTACTTTCACCAAAAATCCACATCAATAAGAAATTGAATTTCTTATTTACTATCAAATCCAATTTCAAATAAAATTAATTTTATACAAAAAAGTAGCTCATTAAAACCACTTTATAATTTACACATTGACCTGAATTAAAACACTAACGTAAAAAGCAATAACCTGTATGCTAAAACTTAACAGCCGTACATAAAAACAAAAGTGGTGAAATTAAAGGGGGGTTATCAAATTAAATTAACAAGCTCCTCTGCTAGAGTAGTGAACCGCCAGAAGAATTAAGTTTAGAAAAAATAATTTACTACTTTAAAGCAACCTTTAAATAATAGGGTATCTAATCCTAGTTTTTAATTAAATTACTAATCTTCTAAAAAACAAAAACTATTTAAAATTTCACCTAAAAATAAAGAGATTAATAAAAATTATTAGAAATAACAAAATTTAATAAATAGAGTATGACCGCGACTGCTGGCACAAACTTTGTCTTTAAGTCCTATAACATATTTTTTATAAATTAAACTATTAGAAAATTAAAAATAACCCCTATAAAATAATATTTTAAATAAAAAATAAACTTTCATCGAATAGGCCAAAATCAAGACTTCTCATTAACAAAGAGATATTTAAATAAAACTTTATTTGGTTTATAACCTGCCAAAAGCATAGTATGTTTAAAAGACATAAAGATTGTGTATATCTTAAGGCTATTAGCCAGGTAACATAAAAACAAGAGTTTACAGCTCCTATATAAAATTTACCTTATTTCAAGGGTAAATTCTACAACTCCCAAAGCCGTAATCTTATATAGAATAACCCTAGATAACATCTCTAAAGTTTAAAATACATTAGATTGCAAATCTAAAAATAAAAGAGATAAAAGATTCTAGGGGAAGACCCCAATCAAAACTTTCAAAGTTAAGAATAATTAGAAACGACAATAAAAATCTAGAGATTATGAGCCCCTAAGCTTTAAGCTTTAAATTATCGCAAGAATAAATCGTATAGCCATTAAAAAACCAGGTCGAAACTAGTCACTGAAAGCTACCCTGATTAAAGCCACGACAAGATACCTTTGTACCATTCATAAAGAGTAGCTAATAAAACAAGAAGAACTGTGAATCAAATAATGTAAAACATATAAAAAGTAAAAGAATAAAAAAGAGGATAAAAACAAACTAAAAGAATCTCCACATCAAATAAAAGAAATATTAAAGAAATAACAAAAAAAGGTATAGAAAAAGGCACTCCTGTGGGAGTAATAGAGTCAAATCCACACTCAAAAGCAGAACTCCTTTCTTCCTGAGAAAAACTTAATCAATGGGATAAAATGAAAAATAAAAAAATCAATAAAAAAGCAATAAACAAAGAAAAAAGTAGATAATCAAAAAACTTAATAACCCTTAATACTTGTTAATTGGAAATTAACCGTACTTAATATACTAAAGAGTTAAAAAATTATTAGACGCCCCATCAGTAAAAAATAAGATATAAACAGAATCAAACAATATCTACAAAATGTCAATATCAAACAGAACACTCAAAACCAATACTATGAAGAGGACTAATAGTTAAAAAAGAAAAACGAACTAAAAAAATCAACAAGAGAACACTCCCAATTAATACATGAAGACCGTGAAAACCTGTACCCATAAAATAAACAGAAGAATAACAAGAACAAGAGAAAGTAAAACTAGCTACATAGTACTCTAAAAGTTGAAAAGAAGTAAAAGTAGCGCCCAATAACACAGTAAGAAACAATGAAATTATACTAGAGTCAAACTCCCCATTTTCTATAGCATGATGAGTCCAAGTTACAGACACACCTGAAGAAACCAAAAGAATAGTATTTAAAAAAGGAATCCCTTTAGGGTCAAAAGGAGTAACCCCAAGAGGAGGTCAAACCCCACCAATCTCCAAAGCAGGGGCCTCAGCTAAGTGTAGATAACCTCAAAACATCCCTAAGAAAAAAAAACATTCTGACAAAATAAAAAGAATTATACCAATCTTAAATCCAGTAGTAACCTCAAAATTATGATTACCTTCATAACACCCCTCACGATGAACATCTCGGCCCCACAAAAAAGAAGAAAACAACAATAAGAGCAAGGAGAATAAAAAATAAGAACAATCAAAAGAACGAACTATGATAATTACACCTAAAGCAAATCTTAAAAATGAAAAGGAAGTAAGAATTGGTCAAGGACTAAGGTCTACTAAGTGAAAAGGATTAAATTTTTTCATTTAAAACACAGACTAATGCTCTCCCTCAGAAATGTATAACATTAACAAAGTAGAAAACACATAAGCCTGAATAACAGAAACACCTAGTTCCATAATTACTAATAAAGATTGAATAAAAGAACCTAAGAATATGAACCTAAAAGAAAGTCTAATTAAAGCCCCACCAATCAAGGATATTAACAAATGACCAGCCATCATATTAGCAGTAAGACGAAAAGTAAGAGCAAGAGGACGAATTAGATTTCTTAAGACCTCTACAATAACTATAAAACTCATAAGCATAACAGGAGTACCTACTGGAATTAAGTGAGCTAAAAAATGCTTCAAAGAACTAACCCAACTAAAAATAATAATACCAATCCAGAAAGAATAAGAAAAAGGCAAAGTAACTAGTATATGAGAAGTAACAGAAAAAATAAAAGGAAATATAGCTAAAAAATTATAAATTCTAATAAGAAGAAAGATAGACCCAATAAAAATGTAACTACCTTTAACAGGGTGTTTAAGAACATAATCTATCTCTTTCTTAACAGAAGAAGTAATAGTAGAAAAAAAATTAAAAAAAGATCCCCTTATTCAAAAAAAAGTAGGTAAAAACAAAACCACAAAAATACAAGTCAATCAAGAAAAAGAGAACAACCTCAAAGAAGGGTCAAAAATAGAAAACAAATTAGTTATTATCATTTAAAAAACCCTACCAAGGTAGAGGGTTTCTATGAGATTTAAAATTTTTAGTATAGACAGAATTGTCAAAAGAAAAAAAAGTAAAATATAAAGAAACAGAAAATACACAGAAAAAAATAAATAAAAAAATTATCAACCAAGGTAAAGGTATTATTTGCGGTAAAATTAAGCTATAAATCTTAGTTACGACAAAACTATATTAAATTTAACTAAAGCTTAACTAAAGTTTATAAGAAGAAGAAAAATTATCCCTAAGAGCATCTAACAAATAGGACTTAGAGACCGCATCATAATCAGAAACAGAACTAATTTTTATACTAATAGGCATAAATGAATGATTAGAACCACAAATCTCAGAGCATTGACCAAAGAATAAACCCACACGAGAAGGGTTAGTGAATAATTGATTAATACGCCCAGGAAGAGCATCTACTTTTAACCCTAAAGAAGGTAAAGCAAAAGAGTGAATTACATCCGTAGAAGTAATAAGAAGACGAGAAGTGGTATCTACTGGTAAAAAAAAATCAGAAGAACAAGTTAATAGACGAGGAACCCCTTCAGAACCGTCTTCAATTATGGAGTCAAACTCATAAGAAGAAAACCTAGTAGAGTTAAGATAAAAAGAAAAGTTTTTATAAAGAGGAACAACATAACTTCAGTATCACTGGTGTGCAACAATCTTAAAACTCAAAACAGGAGATTTGATATCTTCCATTATATAAAGAACCTTCATAGAGGGTAAAACTAAAATAATTAACAAAAAAGCAGGAATCATTGATCAGATAGTTTCAATAAAAGTACCTTCTGACAAAAATTTGTAATATTTAGTACTAAAAAGAAGATAAATCATCACATAAGAAATAAAAATAATAACTCTGAACATAATAGTTATAACATGGTCATGTAAGCAAGATAATTCCCCTATACTTATAGAACTAGAATCTTGAAAACCTAAAACTAATCATCTTGGCATTAAAAACTAAAGAACTATAACAACAACCCCTCTAATAACTTTACAAGACTCAATATTAGTATGGGCAGGAAAAGGGGATTCAATTATAATATCATTCCTTATACTAGAAGAAACAAAAAAAGGTATAGAACGAGTCTCAGAGAAAGATTCTCAAATAATGTAAACAAATAAGATAATAGAAAAAATTGTAACTACACTACCAACCCTAGAAATAGTATTTCAATAGGTAAAAGCATCAGGATAATCAGTATAACGACGAGGCATACCATTTAAACCTAAAAAATGCTGAGGAAAGAAAGTTAAATTAACCCCTAAGAATATAGCCCAAAATTGACCTTTAAGTAAATAAGGATTTATAGTTATACCGTAAGCAAAAGGAAACCAATGGGTAACCCCAGCCATAATAGCAAAAACAGCACCCATAGAAAGTACATAATGAAAATGAGCAACCACATAATAAGTATCATGGAGACTAACATCTAAAGAAGAATTTGAAAGAATCACACCTGTTAAACCACCCACTGTAAAAAGAAAAACAAAACCAATTGACCAATAAAAAGAAGGCCTAAACTCTAGCTTACCCCCAAGTATAGTAGCCAATCACCTAAAGACTTTTACCCCTGTAGGTACAGCAATAATTATAGTAGCAGCAGTAAAATAAGCACGAGTATCAACATCCAGTCCAACAGTAAATATATGATGGGCTCACACAATAAAACCAAGAACACCAATAGAAATTATAGCATAAATCATCCCAAGACTCCCAAAAGGCTCAGTCTTATTTCTGTAAAAACTAACAGTATGGGAAATAATACCAAAACCAGGTAAAATCAAAATATAAACCTCAGGGTGACCAAAAAACCAAAACAAATGTTGATATAGAATAGGATCCCCCCCTCCAATTGGATCAAAAAAAGTAGTGTTAAAATTTCGATCTGTTAATAGTATAGTCAAAGCAGCAGCTAAAACAGGAAGGGAAAAAGCTAATAGAAAAGAAGTAATAAGAACAGACCAAACAAACAAAGGAACGTTTGATCAAAGTATGCCAACAATTTTTATATTAAAAATAGTAACAATAAAATTGATAGCGCCTAAAATAGAAGATACACCAGCAATGTGAAGACTTAAGATACCAAAATCAACAGCAGGGCCACTATGAAAAATACCATTAGAAAGAGGGGGATAAACAGTTCAACCTGTTCCAACCCCAGAACCAACAACAGCAGATCTAATTAAAAGGGATAAGGAAGGAGGTAACAATCAAAAACTTATATTATTCAATCGAGGGTAAGCCATATCTGTAGCACCAATCATAACAGGAACAAGAAGGTTACCAAACCCCCCCATCATAATAGGCATAACTATAAAGAAAATCATAATAAAAGCATGAGCAGTGACAACAGAATTATAATAATCAAAATCTATTATAAAGTCACCAGGTTGGGATAATTCAAAACGAATTAAGCTACTAAAACTAGTACCCAATATACCGGATCAAACACCAAAAATAAAATATAAAGTAGCAATGTCTTTATGATTTGTAGATATTATTCATCGTATAATTTTAATTATAATCTAAGAGGCTTAAACTCTTCGCATTTTTTATGCTAAATTAAAGGTTGGCATAGAAAACTTCAGTGCAAAAGAAATTATTTACCATCCTTAAAAAATTGTAAAAGCAGAATATTGCATAAAATTTAGAATTTTAAGGAAAACTTACAATGAAATGAAAAAATATAATTTAATAATAAGAGACCCTGTCGTAGGGTTTGCCAAAAACGCCTTAATTAATCTACCTGTACCAGCATCAATCTCACTACTATGAAACAAAGGTTTCATAATATCAATAACATTGGTTTTACAAATTATCACAGGATTATTTTTATCTATAAATTATGTACCATCTACAGAGATAGCTTTCGACTCAGTAATCCATATTATACGAGACATTGACAGAGGTTGAATGATACGGTACCTACATATAAACGGGGCATCATTATTCTTCATCTTAATATATGTCCACATCCTACGAGGAATATACTACAACTCACCTATAAAATTCCCAATAGTGTGAGGATCAGGCATTATTCTATTATTAGCCACAATAGGGGCAGCCTTTATGGGATACGTATTACCATGAGGACAAATATCATTTTGGGGAGCCACAGTAATTACAAGTATAATTTCAGCTATCCCTTATGTAGGCAAAGAAGTAACACAATGACTATGGGGAAACTTCTCAGTATCACAACCCACACTAAACCGATTTTTCTCCCTACATTTTCTAATCCCCCTAGTAATTGTAGCGTTAGTCTTAATTCACCTAATGTTACTCCACAAGACAGGGTCTTCTAACCCTATAGGGACAAACACAGATTATGACAAATTAAAAATATATAAAACCTATTTAGTAAAAGATGTCACATATTTTGTAGTATTAATAGTAATACTAGTAACCTTATGCTTAATAGACCCAAACTTACTAGGAGACGTAGAAAATTTCAATACAGCAAGAATTACAACAACCCCAGCACACATTCAACCAGAGTGGTATTTTTTATTTGCGTACGCTATTTTACGGTCGATCCCATCAAAACTGGGGGGAGTGCTAGCTATAATAGCAGCCATTGTTATCATTGCTGTTCTTACATTAAAAAAGTCATCTAAAAATAATAAATTCAATCCAGTAAAAAAATTAATATTCTGAGTATTTCTAGTAACAGCCACTCTACTAACATGAATCGGAGCAAACCCTGTAGAACCCCCATTCAGAGAAATTGGACAAGTGTTAACAACCATTTACTTTACAGTAGTAGTAATACTTTAAAGAATTTCCCCCTATAGTTTAAAATTGAACATAACCTTTTCGAAGTTAAAGAAAAAGGGGTATTATTGTAGTATTAGCTATTTCCACAATTCTTGGTTGCTCATCAACTAATTGACTAACTATCTGAATTATATTAGAAGTGAATGTGCTAGCTATATGCAGAATTTTAGCATCAAACTCAAAATCTATAAAAAAAAGAGAAACACCAACATTTATATATTACCTAATTCAAGTAATACTTTCAATCGTGATCGTAACTTGAGTGTTTTATAGAATAAAAGAAAACTATGTGACTAACCTAATTGTGACGATAGCTATCGTAAGAAAAATAGGAATATGACCAATACATGGGTGGTATATAAAATTAATCTCAAGACTAGAAATAAAACAAATATCGATAATAATTATTATAACATGGCAAAAAATTCTACCAATTGTACTAGTGACAACGATTCAAACAAGACAAATATTACAAACTATGATACTAATTATAGTAGTGGGAACAATTTTAAGATCTCTAGCTCGACTAAATCAAAAATTCGAAATAAAAAAAATTATAGCAATTTCTTCGATAAATAACAACTCATGGATTATAGTAAGAAGACTAGTGTCAATAAGTTGTATATTCTCATTCCTGTCTATCTATTCAATAACCTTAGTATTAACACTAGGATTAATAGAAAAAATAAGAATAAAATCAAAAAGACTAATAAAAAACTTTTGACTAAACACTATAATAGTGGGGAATATTTCAGGGCTACCTCCACTAGCACTATTCTGAGCAAAAATCTTAGTAATCAAAGCAACAATAAAAAGAGAAATACCGTCTGAAATAGCCCTAACACTTATAGTATCGGCTTGTCTTTTAATATATCACTATTTATGAATAACCATCAACGAGACAATGAGAACACCGGAAAAATCACAAATAACAACAAAAAAAAGAAAAGAAAAAATAACCATGATTATAGTGATTAAGATAAGGGCAGTAAGAGCTGGTATATTCATAAGTTCAGGTTTAACCAAAAGGATTTATCTTGATAGGGTAAAATATTAAAAACCTGAGGATGGGAGAAAGTGTAAAGCACATTAGCCTTTGAAGCTAAAAGTCTCGTTCCAAAGCAGTAAAGGAGACTTCTAATCACCTAATCCCACACAAGGGTTGCTTTAATAATATAGGTTTAAAACCTCTTTTTATAAAAAGAGGTTTATATGGTTTTAAACCTATAATAATTATTTATATATAGTATAATCTATATATATAATTATTTATATATTATAATATAAGTATATATACATATTTATATGTATACATATATATATATATATATATATATATATGCATATATATGCATATATATATATATATATATATACATATATATATATATATATATATATATATATATATATATATATATATATATATATATATATATATATATATATATATATATATATATATATGTAT
>DWNA01001540.1:0-14354 GCA_018249835.1 Heliconius besckei | reverse complement strand
ATATGTGACATAGCAAGATAATAGTAAAAATATATTACACAATGAAAATCGAACCCGAAACATTATATTCGCCCAATTTCAAAATGGTTTACCATCGTATTTCGAACGCTACTTTTCAATAAAATATCTATGAGATGGCATTTCTTAAAGCTTATATTATTGGTCTTTAAATAAAAAATGAAAGCAATATTTGCTCTGTACCTCATATTGCATTATAAATGCGAAATATTACACATATTTGTAAACTGTAACTTTGAAATCAACGGAAATACGAATGTTAGTACTTTAATAATAAACTGTTAGTTCTTGATATATTTTCTAATAAGTTACTTATTAAGGATTATTATTTACATTTTGTGTAAGTGACTGTAATAAATATATATTTATAAGACAAATTTACTCAAATATAAAATGATATTATAGAGACCGTCCATCCAGCGCGGGATGTGAATTCGATTCTCGTTCGTGAAAAAACATAGGGTTAAGACACTGTATCTCTTTTTCTCTTCCATTTTTAAGACATTGCGGGATGAGTGGCGGAACCCAGTGTCGCTACGAATACGAGTGTAACAAAGTTATATATACGAGTACTAATGTACTCCCGGTGACAAGTTTTGAATTTGAAACTTCCTTTTTCTACAACAATTTAGAAATATTTATGAATTTTAAGCTTACGCAATCTTAAGCAAGACACCGCTTGAGATAGCGCCCAACTGTAACATAAAGGAAGCTGTTCTTTTTTTCAGGTTTTATCTATAGCTATAGCTATCCCGCATAGCTATCCTGCCCACCCAGGGCAGGCAGAGGGAACTGAGTATTAAGACACTACGTTCCCCACTTTCCGCCGAATTCTCAGGGATTGTTGCCTACAATTTATCCTTTGTCTCGTTACCAGAGCGAAGAAATGAAAATATTAAATATTTCACGACCTGTCGCGTTTACAATCGCAACTCGCACGTTTGGTCCCCTGCGCCACGAGCCCAGCCCTCCAAAGTAATAAATTATATAAATTTATAAATTCCTATAAGTATATATACAAATATCTTTAAAAAAATCTTCATGATAATTAAATCTTAGACTACCGTAAAGTCAGTCAAGTCTACTTTTACGTCACCTAGAAAAGCAAAAAATAAAATTCGTACAAAAATAGAAGTTTCACAGTGAAATATTCACTTGAAGTCGATATTTGGGTTAAATATTGCAAAAAAATTCAGGGAATATCTCACGGAAAACGTTTTCATTCAAAATATAACCTACAATGGCTACAGTGCCTACAAAGTGTATATATACTGAAGGCTCTCAACGAAAAATGCATTTTGTTACAGACAAAAAAAGGTAAAGGAAAGAATAAAAGCCAACACGCATATTTTAAAAATTTTATGATGCACGTTTTCGGAGTGTCTAAACACTTGGTTTCCTCTTTCTAGCCTGTGTTATGCGGTATACTGTATCTGGGGCCAGAATTTTCTCGATTACTAGATATTCTTCGACATTCGAAGTGACCACGTGGAAAAGCCGGACCGGAGAGTTTCCCACGTACTATATAAATTACTAGCGAGTAATTTATATAATAAAATTTTATGAAACACTATCTTCTTTGGTATACTACGTTAATTAAAATTGATTCAAAATAATTTAGGAGACGCCATATTTAGTGCGTAAATGGAACACACATATGGGACATTGTTATGGAAAGAGCATGTTGAATAATTCCTACAACATTTCGCACGCTCCAATATTCTTGTAACAATCTTAAATTTTGACCGGGGCAACGAATTATGTACATAGTAAAAAAATGCTGCGTCGAATTCCGCATTCCATATTAGTCTACAATTTCGACAAAAAGTGGAGAGTGGGGTGACCTGTTATCTCGTTGTATTATAGAGTTAGAATCAATAAAAAAATGTAAAAAAGACCGATAAAACAATTTCTTCTAAACACCTGATTCGAGAGCACAAATTTACATAGTAACCCCCAAAAACAAGCTTAAACAAAAACAAAATATCCACAATACTACAGAAACTAGACAGTGAGCCCGCGAGCGACAAAATAAATGAAAAAAAAATTATACAAACATTTTCAGGGACGTTCAATTTGCATTTTAATGGAGATCCACGCGTACGTAACAAGTTTCACTAATAGGCGTGAAATGAGAGGCGAAGTGTCGCTCTGATCACAAAAGATATTGCAACTAGTCTCTGCTCCTCTACAGGAGTCTTGTAGTCGGTCGGTGGCTTGGGATTCGATAATGTAGGCACTTTATTGAGACAGTTTATTGAGTAGTTCCAGAGTTTTATCTTGTTATCAAAGCGAAAAAGTAATTAGTACTTTCGAGTGGAAATCGAACTAACGACCATCATATGCTGTACCGTTGTGAATTTATAGATATGTGATAAATATAGCAATATAATATTATTAAGATACAAAGTGTTATTTCTAGTATATAATAGAATAGAGAAAAATAATAATAAACATTCGCTAACAGATTCCGGAACGAAAATAAACGATTCAGGAAGGAGTATACTTACAGCGAGGCTAATTGGACTTTGTATTGAAATAGGCCGTTAAATGTTTGAATTTGAATGATCTTTTGTGTTGAGAGTAAATAGAAAAATATTAATAATATAAATATTTCGATATTCTATTATACATTATATAAGAAATGCCTTTGTAGGGGAATTGAGATATTGACACTGATTTTATGAGTTAAACATTCAATGAATTTCCTTTGTTCAAAACTACGTATATACAACAGTCGAAGATTTTTTTATACTCTTTTTACGTTATGGTTTACTGTTAGGACTTTTCATTTAACACTTTCCGAGGGATTTTTAAAACATTACGTGTCGAGAAGCGGAATTCAACGCTGCGCTTCAACTACGTTGAAAATAAAAGAAATAAAACCATTCCTCCGAAAGGGAATCAGAAAATATACTGCTACGTCACGTCACGTAATATGATGATTATACACATATAAATATTTATCAAATATATAATATGTTTCCCTGGTCTGGTTAAATTCAGTGTGGAGAAGAGTCATGAACGAAAACTAAATAAAGGAGTGCTGAGAAGCGTAAGCTATTTCCTAAAATTATAGAAAGTGTGAATAAATTGATTATTTCAATTAACAGCAGCATTTTTATTAAGATAATAAGTGCTAAACTATTTCAACCTAAACCTATACACGACGAATTTTATTCAAAATACAGCAATGTGAGGAAAAAAACAAAACTACATCAACATCAAATACCAAAATACTATACAAGTATACATATATACATATACAATATAATCACTAACCAGATATAAATAGCTTACCCGCCCACAAGTATTCACGTGTGGCCAACGACTGCACTTAAATGCTTACGATTTATTACTCGCAATCACAACACCCTGTATATATAGTTGGCGAATGCATAACAAAAGAGTATCTGCGATACGGCGCCTGCGCATTCATAATTTTTATGTTTTTATAATAATAAAACTTTGTTTATGAAATGAAAATCTGGCTCGAAGGAACAAAATGCATTTTAAAAACAAATTTCAGCGATGTTGCAAAGAAATGTATATTTAGACATTATATTCAAGTCTCGAATGATTCATTTCCTTTATGCATTTAAGTAGCACCGTAAAATAATATATAAAAACAAGGATTTCCTATACATTTACATTACAAAGGGCCCGTTGAGTATTACTCCCTTATAAAGTTTTTACGACTTACATTTGACAGAGAGCAGATGTTTAAAATAAATACGCCGTCAAAGTGGGAGGACAATAACCAACTGACTGTAGGTGATTCTTTCACTAAAAAGCACTTCAGATCTATAAATATTTGGACAAGTAATTTTATAATTTGAAGTGGTTGTTCCCTAGGTGATACGATCGGAGGTCATTGTGGTGCAGTGGGACTTCACTAAGCAAGATACGACGATAGACGGATACCGGAGTGTAGACTAGGTTCTCTCTGTCTACCTCGCTATGCAGGTAAAAGCGCGAAGTTACCAAGACGATATATTTATCTCCTAAATAAAAGAATTAGACTATAAAATTAAAATAAAATTCGGAAAGAATAATTGTAATCTACTAAAACAGATTAAAAACAGAAGATTAATTAGATTACTACAGAAGTAAAAAAATCATCTTGAATTGAAACGAGAATATTTTAAAATGCTAGTGGTATTTAAAGAATACTTAAATGTTCGGTCGTTTCTACGGTTGTATATTTAGAAAGGAACAAAGATTTTATTTTTATCTTATGAATAGATGAAGCTTGAGTGTGATTTAAACTGCTTGCTTTAGAATAAAATGAAATATAAATTAAATCCGTCATAAATAAATGGCGTTGAAAATTTTCATATTTTAATAAGGTTTGTGATTTCGATCATCAGTTATTTTCGTTATCTCGCTGTAATAAAAAAAGCACTGAATTGAGCTCCGTCGTTTTCTTGAACACGCAATTTCTCGAATTTGGGTGGAAAATGGACAACAACGTGTCTTGACGTTAGGCTCTTTTTGCCTACCTCATTCAAGCTTCATTGACAACGAGCGATACATGGAAGTTTCGGGCGGCTAGCATTGAAATAACAATATTTTTTGTAGTTTCACGTTGTATCATGTATCATTATGGAGAAAATCTAGTTTTACCTTACTTTTGTTACCAAATTTCTGTCCAATTTATCTTTTCGAGATTAGCTTAATTGTTGCGTATTGAATGGTAAAAACTCAACGCTGTGGATTGTCTCGTTACCACAGCGACGAAAATTAAATTATTCATTCTGTCAAGAAGGAATCGAACTAACAACATTGACGGCCACAATCTCTAGATGTTACAATATATTTCCATAACGTGAAATTGATATAAAAAAGGACAACTGGGACAACGTAATGTTATTTAAAAAGTTATAAATTAATAAAAAATCATTATTTAAAATTTTAAATAGTATTGATTATCTTAATTTTGATATAGTATCCAAGCTAAAGCTAACTATTTTAAGATTTTTTGCTAAAGTAATGAAGCAGTATGAATCAGTCAGGCCGAATGGATTATAGAATTTTTTGTTTATATTTGCCTGTGTGTTAACCACATGTTAGTTTACGAGAGAAATAGTCTAAGAGGTAGCATCCTCTTTGTAATATGTATATTATTTTGCCAGGGTTTATACATTTAACGGTTTTGATTCACTTACATAATTATCAAAATTAAAGCAGTTAAAAAATATGCCAAATTTTTTTTGCATATAAACGTGTTCTTTTGACTATCAACATTCTTTTTATCAACTAACCCCTTAACAATAACTTTTTTTATAAGTATGTATTCCTTTAATCTATATATATAAAAGGACTTGTCCTCACTGACTGAGGTAAGACGCACGCACAGCCGTAACCGTTGTACGTAGAAACGTGGAATTTGGACAGATGTTTACTTTTGTAATCTGGACATCCACTAAGAAGGGATGTTGAAAAATGTTAACCCCAAAGGGGGTGAAATAAGGGTTGAAAGTTTGTATGGATTTTTTTTTAAATCGTTACTGATTTTTATAAAATTTGAAATTTAGATTTTTAAAAGTATTGAATTGAACACGTGTTTCATCGTTTTCTAGAATTCTCCCCCTAAGGGTGCAAATAAGGGGTTGAAAGTTTGTATGGAAAAATCTTTAAATGGCCACCGATTTTTATAAAATTTGAAATTGAGACTCTTAAAAATATTTCATTGAACACATGTTTCATGGTTTATTAGAATTCACCCCTAAGGATCCAAATAAGCAGGCGAAGCTGCGCGCACCCACTAGTATTGTAATAAATAAAACACAAAAACTTATAAAATAAAAATGATACTTCCATTTGTAAATACGGAAGTGATTTAAAGTCAATATTTGATACTAAATATCTTATTACTGAAAGCGCTTGGACTACTCGTGTTTCTCTATTGACTCATATGATGAAGGTCACTGGATCAGTTCTCAGAATAACTAAAACAAATCTGAGATCTTCATTTTATAGCTTTTTTACTATTCAATGCGGTTTTATGTGTATTTTAAAGTAATTATCATTTTAGTACAACCCTGTATTATAAGCGTAATATAGTGGCCTATTTTGTTAATGTTCGAGATATCTTTGCATATAACAGCAATGGCTGTGTATTCGATTCCCTTTTAAGTTAAAACAAAGCGTGACGTTTAGATTAACCATCCAACACGCACCTAATGTCTTTAGTCAAAAAAAAAAAATTAGATCAATTTCATGCTGTATTTCTCACACAGCAGGGTAGGCAGAGGGAAGATAGTGTTAAGACACTCTGTTCCTCACTTTCTGCCAAATTCTAGAAGCATCGCATGTTGAGTGGCGGAACTCAACGCCGCGCTTTTTTGCCTCGATACCAGACCGAAGAAACGGAAATATTCATTTAAGTAAATATACGAAATATTCCTCGAATGGGAATCGACCCACAACCATCGTATTACAGTCAAACCTTTTTGCCTCTGCGCCACGTAATATTTATAAAGGAAGGCAATAGCTTTCTTTTTAATAAAGCTATATTACATTACATTAATATTTTTGAGGTAACTTACTGTATCTGCAGCCAAAGCTTGGACACCATTGGACCACACCGGCGAAATCACAGTAATAAATTAGACTTTTTACACTGTTATAACAATTCACTTCTCTATAACAATGTATAAAGACAAATCCAACTTAAAATTTAAGACAAAAATCGTAAAAGACAACAATATTGTATTTCACTATTTATTCTGTTCACATTACATTGTAAGGTAGAGGCTATCAAAGTAAGGGCCTGACACTATATTATTTTTTATTTATCTTTACATTATTTATAATGAAATGAACACTTAACGAAATAGTTGATGAATATACCATGCAAACATGTAAAATATATATCGTTTTTTTAAGCCCTCCGTTATATTCTAGAAAAAAAAAGGTACATATTTGATATGTCTTTTACTATAGTCCAATAACTCAGCGTATGACTAAACAATTGTTGTGAGATTTATTCCTACGTTGGAACTGAAAGAATAACTGGAGAACGGATCGTTTTAATACGAAGATAGTATCTGTCTTTTGCTTTGCTATCCCATTTTGAAATTTTGGTTATAGCTACTGAAATGTAAAAAAATCCTCAAAAAAAAACAAATTATAAACCAGAGGACCTTTATTTGAAAACCCCTGCTGTAAGCGATACTTGTCAAATCGTTTGAGAGAGAGGCGGTTAGTGAGACACCCATTACGTTAGATTACAGTCCCAAAACGTAACTCTACACCGTCCACTGTACAGTGCGAATATATCTTATTTAATAAACTCTAACACATGTTAAGCGTATTTGATCTGACTGGTTTTACAGAAATTTTTAATTATAGTTATAAAGCGTTATCTAGGAGACATTTTTTGAGGAGGAATGAATGATTTATATTTTCCAGCTCTCGCCACATTGCGGCGTTTAGCTCTATTTAACAGTCAATATTTCGATTTCAGAGGGAAAACAGTTTCTAGCCATTAAGTTATATCTGCCCAAATTTAATAGTTACATACGTATAATATAAATATGAGATTGAAATACAAATTTAGTGGATATAATAAAATTTTTAAAAGTAAATAGAAATTTCGTATTTCTTTGCAAAACGTTATACCTACTATGAAATTGAAAGAAATACTTTATATATTTATCATTTGACTGAAACACATTCTTAACCGACTTCGAAAGGAAGGATTTTATTAATTTGGCTGTATATTTTATTATTGCTAAGACTGCTTCTCCTACTTTCTGGTCAATATAGAAAATAATTTCGTTATTAATAGGTACTAAGTAAGAGTTAATTCCAGTAGCTAAAGCGAATACCCCAAAATCATAATATAAGAAAGTACATCAATGAAAAATATGTATCCGGCGTTTGATTTGTTCGCCGGATGATAATATAAAATACATCTGCCACTTCATAAGTATTTTTGGACAAAAAATTGGGTCGTCCGCTGTCCGCTGCCAACGCGGGTATTAGGTGATTCAAAATAACTTTAAGATATCTAATACATAATGAGTAAGTAGTGTTATTTGCTTTGCTAGTGTTAAGACATTTCGATTTCCACATAACCGATTTTCGAGATATTGCTCTATTGTTCCACTCATCACATAAGCCGAACTCAATGTTATACTTTTTTGTTGGCACTAGAGTGACAAAATAAATAATAAACAAAATAAGTAAACATAATTCATATAAAGGAGTGGGAATCGAACCCACAACCTAACGCATTAACAGTCAATTATACTAAAATACTCACTTTAATAAGCAAAATACCATGAAAAAAGCTTTAAAATTAATTTTAAAACATGCAAACATATCGTCAGCTATAAAAGCCACTGTGGAGCATAAATCGCCAGTTTATTTACTTAGACTGAACTCAATAAAATGATTTGATAACCCAGCGTGAGGACGCTCGGGCTTCGTAAATAATATTTGCAAAGTGTTCTAACATTTGTTAGAAATGTAACTCGTATTTCTTAGGTTTTCACCATCTGGGCTAGTGGTAGTGTTATTTGAAGACAATGGAGATCAGTTCTATAGCAATAACCTGTATACGTAAGTACTTACATCTAGGTATGCTACTATTATAACGCGTTGTTTAAAACCACCGCTAAACACACAATGCCTCGAAAATTCGGTACAACGTGAGGAACGAAAGTGTCCAAATGGGAACGGAGTGTTTTTCTAGGTTCCCCGATTTCCTATGCCTACTCTGCTATGTGCCGAATACAGATTAGCCTCAAGCTAGCCTTATAATTAATTAATGTCTTAAAGATTATGATAATTTGAAAAAATATAAAAATAAATATACATTAAATTTAAATAAGTTGTACTTATTTTTTTAAAACTATTTTACGTTAAGTTGTTATATTGTCACAATATAAGAAACCTGTGGTAAAACCGCATCGTATAACGTGGCGCGAGTGTAAACCCTATGATTTATACGAGGTATTCTTAATCTTATTAAATCGAATTCACACTTGTAGGTTGCAATTCGCACGTTTTTTTATTACTTCTTTGAACATTTATGACATTTTGGACTTATTAACTTCAATTATTGAAATTATTAGACATAATATAGGTATGTAATAAATACCTTTTAATTTAATTTGTCGCTATATTTTACATAACATGGTAGACATAGGTGACCTAGTGTTAAGACTTTCCGTTCCCCACGCACAATATCATTGGCAAGACATTATTTATTAAGCGGCGAAATTCAACGCCGCGGTTTGTCTTGTCACCAGATGAAAAAACTTAAAATATTATATCGTTTCGAGTGGGAATCAAACCGACAATCGTCGCGAGTACGTGTGCTTCTGCTCTTTTAAAATTGGGCGGTGCTTCAGGAACGGAGTGTCTTAACGATTGGTTCTGTATGCCTACCCATATGTTTGATATAGCGTGAAGCAAATAATAATAACATTAATGCTTGATAAATATACAAAAACACATACCTTAACACATAACAATAAATAAACCCATGCATACATGGACCAAGCCAAAAATAATGTTATTTGTAATCGAACCCACTACCCTCGCGTGTCTAGTCGATTCCAGATTCTCCATCGTCACGTTGGCGTCTAAAGTATAAAATAAATGATCTCAAAACTTTTACAAGCCGCTGTATATCAAAGGAGAACAATGGGAGCCAACATTATTCGTATTCGAACGTTCCGATAATATTCGCGGGGCTGCATTGCGGACTTGTTACGACGAGGTGAGCTTTAACCGTTTTTAAAATAAGGTTACCTAGTTAAAATTTTTTTTATGGACCCACACAGTTTACTCGTTTAAAAACTTTTTAACCTGGGATTTTATTTATTTTTCTCTATTGAACGTGGTTACAGCCTTATTAAGCTATTAAGAGATGCCTGGGGATTTTCTGTGATATTTATTTATATTTGTGTAGCATTTATTTTTAAAATTATATTATAATTCAAATTATCTATATAGGTACGAGTATATAGAATTATCTCGTTAATTTGTATATATGAAAAAAAAAGATTTTCTTTTATACATTGTCTATCGACTGATAGACTTAGAAACTTACATTTGGTATGTACGTAGGTAAGAAAGTGTAGGGAATTATTTCCCAATGGTACTCACTCAGGAAATTTATAATTTCTTACTCCGAAAATATATTTTCAAATAATCTTAAAACTTAATTAACGTTAAAAATAACAGTGAACTTTTAACTGTCCCTTCATTACAAATAAAAAGGTTTAAAGTTGTATTTCAATAATTAAATTAAAGTGTATCTTTCACGCCCAATTACGTAACTTTCATGTCAAGCTCCTTTCACACGTTATAAATATTTAATAGTTGGACTAAAACTATTTATACAAAAGCTTGTAGTCCATCGATAAGAGTACATAAAGTGTAAGTATCGAATAGTATTCCTATAAAAAATATTTTGCATTAAGATTACAACAACTACAATTATCAATAAATAATAAGTAAATGCTCAGAGGCCGTAGTGGTGCAGCGTTTGTGCCTTCGATTTCCACTCGTGGGAATAAACTATTTTCATTTTCCTGCTCCACGTACCAAAACTAGTAAATAGAGATTAGTGGTGGAGAAGGGAAACAAACTTGCGAATGCAAATGGACAGGTTGTAGATGGGATTCCTACTCGAGGAAATATCATAGCTATTTGATATTTTTATTTTCTCGCTCTGGTAACAAGGCAAAGCACGGTGTTGAGTCTCCTAAGTCAAACACGCCATGCCTGAATTTAGCGGAAAATTGGGAAGTATCTCAGAACTAGGTTCCCAGGTCCTGTCACTCTACCTATTCTATTTATGCATAAAATTAATTAAATAATAATATTATAGCTAAGCTTCAGCTTTCAGTGGTGTGATATAAAATTTTATCATATAAATGTGATATTAAACCAAAAGTGATCTAGAAAAGGAAGTCATTTATTCCATAATGTTTTTTCTCTTTTTATCTCCATTGAAGTGATAGAGATAGATACACTTGAGTAATGAGCACGTTATAGTTAATTAGCATTAAAGTGTTAAGGGACGGTTACTAGTCCGATTTAAGTCGTTCCATTTTTTTTTTAGCAATGATAAACTGAGATTGTAAAATATATTTTTACCTATATGGTTGAAACGTGAAGTGAATGTATTTATTATACCTCTGGTGCTCGTGCTGTACCCGGCAATCCCACAGTAGCCAGGTAGACAGCGGGAATCTAGTGTCGAGACATTTTATTACCCACATTGAGACATTTGCAGTTGAGTGGCGAAAATTAACACTAGTTTTTGGCATGTCACCAAAGCGAGAAAATGGAAAAGAACTCATTACTTAAGTGGAATTCGAACTCACTATCGTTGCGATTACTTGGACTCTGTGGCACTGGAAAATTCGGATGACATATGAAGAGTGTAACCACACTACTTTCTCTCTGCTTATGTTAATGATCCTTAAAAATAATTTCCACAAAAGGAGAATCGTACCCACGACCGTGGTATTTACAGTCAAATGCAGTGCAGTCTCCACGATGGCCTCAAAAAAATTCTTATCTTATTCGAAATATTTTATATTCCTTTAATTTTATATTTGTATAGAACAGTGTAAGTGTATATGTGTAATAGACGACTCCGTTGGGATCAAAGTGCGGATGTAAGCGTCAAGTCGAAAGTCAAACGGTTTTTTGTAGAATTATCGACAATTTGTTGCAGTTAGAAGTTTATAGTGTGTAATTTAACGCAGAATATTTTTATAATAAAAATATTTTATGTAAATTATATTCTTAAGCTCAGCAGGGCCGAGGCACAAGGCTGGACTGTAAACGTGACTGGTTGTGGAAACAATACCCACCCGACGAATTAAAAATGTAATATTTTCATATCTTAGTATTTGGTAACGAGACAAGGCACGGTGTTGAATTCCGCCACGATACCTTCAGAATGCAGCAGAAAATCGGAAGTGTCTCTTTTTCAAGACGTTCCGTTCCCATTAGGACACTTCCGTTCCCCACTTTCCGCAGAATTCAAAATTAACATCCAACAATTGATATATGGTGTTTTAAATTAAACGTAACAGTGATATATCACAATGTTCTTTTTATCTCCAATCTTATCTCCAACATAACCATATCAGCGCGTGACGAAAAAAACAAGGTGTTAATGAAGCAATTGTTATAAAAAAGCGGCTGTTAAGTAAATCATCCATTGAAATATCGAAGAGATAGTATCGAAGTGGAAAGCGATCAAAAATAACACTAAAAGTTAACGGAATAGGGCCATATCTTTTTTTTAATGGCACCCACGCATCAATTTACGAATGGGCCGATTCGAGTCACATAATTAAATAACAAAAAGGTTTAAAACAAAATGGGCTTCGAGGTCAGTCGTGGCGCAGGGCAGACGATATGTGTACGACAGGTTGTGGGTTTGATTTCCCATTTGGAGAAATTAAATATTTAAAGTTTTAGTTTCCGCGTTCTGGTAACGAGGCATAGTGCGACGTTGAGTTTTGCCACTCAATGCAACTCAACGCAAGTGGGGAACGAGAAGTGTCTTAGCAGTAGGTTCCCATATCCTCTCTGCCTGCCCCAATTTCTGTTACAACGAAAGTAATGAACCTGACTGGGGCTTGTCTATGCTACGTGCGGGATACAGAGTGAAACTTCAAAAAACAGACAAAACAAAAGCTCTAAAACACAAAAACAAAAAACCATTGATTTATAGTTTTTGTTCCGTGTGCGTGACTTGTTCAGTGTGTGAGAGCTTACTAGAGATTGTAATCATTTAATTATCTTGTATTTATAGTGTAAGTGTAACTTCGACGTGGATTGGTCGTTTAATTGTTATTAATTAAGATTTAACTCCAATTAACTTAATTGTTAACACTTGACGTTCAATTAAAATTACTGTCAGATGTTCAAAGATTTTTTTATCTTTTTAGTATCTCCCGCGGTGGTTTGTAGGTAAGTATCTAAAACTAGTTTATATTAGCGATTGCGTTCGTGTGCTCAATTTGGATATAGTTTAAAATTTTAAATAAATTTTATGTGGCATTCCGAGTAGCGAAACTCAAAGCCACGTTTTATCTTCCCGAGCGGGATTCAAACCCGTGCTGGCGCAGCTGCGCATTTAGATGCTGTGCTGATGCACCACGGAGACTGCAAATCAAGGTTTTCAATGTAGTACATAGTGCAGGTGTCAGTTGCGCAGTCTGGTATTACAATATCGATTAAAGAAATAAAAACGAAGAAACGAAGAAACGAAGAAATAGAAACGAAAACGAAACGAAGAGCAAAACTAACTAAAAAATCACAATAACAATAATAATTCCTCTCCCCTCGTGTCCATAACTGAGTTTACGTCACTGATACCCTATACCGCAAAACATAAACGTCCAGCACCCACCCACCTCCATGAAGCACATACAATTTGATATCACCTGCCTGGACTGCAACGGTAACATCGACGCTAAATCCCACCGATCATATTAATAGTTTTATTCGATATTCGCTTTAAAGCAAACACTCAGCACAAACACTGCGCCCGGTTATTACTTAATTATTTAACATTTAATATTGGAAAATCAGGCATATTGTAAAGAGTATAACACTTTTAATATTTTATGAACTTTTTATATGAAAGTGGGTTAATTGAAGCCTTTCATTCTTCAGTTTACGTGGATATTGTTGGAATTTTAGAGTGACTGCCGCTTGTGTGTATGTCTGTGTATATAATGTAAGTACAATTTTGCACATAGCAGGGTAAGTAGAGGGAACTGGGGAACCTATTAATTAATTAATGTTAATTAATCGAGAGATACAATATAATATACGTTATATAATGTGGCCCACTGACAGAAGACTCAGACGTCCACAAACACAATGACGATCACGATTTCTCTAGAATTGAACTTGTTTATTTATTGCTTATTTATATAACCGCTACTCAATATGCAATGTCTCGAAAATTAATTAAAAAACAGTTCAATCCCTGTTACAGTGATAATTTATTCCATATATTTCTTACGATTTTATAATCGTTGCATATTGAGATAGTGGAACTAAACGCCGTGATCTTTATTTTATTACAGCGAGGAAATCGAACCCACAATCGTCGCGTTTATGTATATATTCTAATATCAGTGAAAGTATTTTATTACAATATCTCATTATATCGTATTACATTATTATCTTATATCTTATAAAACAAAATCGTTTTTCGTGTCTGTCTGTTGTTTCTAACTCTTCTTCTTCTAAACCACCCAACGGATTTTGATGCGGTTTTCACCATTAAGTCGAGTATTTTTCATAGAAGGTTTATATATAGTTTATTATTTGTACAT
>DWNA01001539.1:0-14357 GCA_018249835.1 Heliconius besckei | reverse complement strand
GAAGTCTAAAACATAAAAAAAGTAATTGAAATCATTTGCGAAATTTTTAAAATTCTTATAATTTAAAAGTAGATTATAGTTCCGGTACATTTGTTGTCAGGAAGTGACAAAACGGTGAAAGTCCCATCATAACCTGTCCAGTCCTCAAAAATGTTAACAATAACTGGTATCTTATGCATAATTTATAATACTAGTACCGTTCGTTTGAGGTTGTCATGGCGTGAGCATGAGCACAAAACCCTCTGCCTATCCTGCTGGAGGATAAAGTGTAAGACTGCTTTTATTTACTAATATATCTATGTTTATTTTTTTCTTGCTAAACTTTTTTTCAGCTTCACGCTGTATCCCGCAAATAGCATAGAGTCGTAGAGACTGCAAATTGGGTGGTGTGTGGGAATCGTAGTATCTTAACACTAGATTCTCTCTGTCTACCGCCAGATGCTAGCAGCTAGATACTGCGTGGAAGTCGAAAATAAATTAAAGATTTAACTTAGGCTCTTGCTATCCAAAATGTTCACACGATTAAATTTTACTAATATTATTATATTAAATCGTCACCTGACCTACATATTCACGAATAAAGATTGTTAATGACGGCCATTAGAATCCGGTTGAATTTGGTTTTATTTTTTTTATGTACCTTACGTACGTACGTAAATTTTAACGTTTTTTTTTTAACTTAATTTTTTATGAAAATTTAAAGGTCAAACTCACCGAAGCAACCGAAAACAACTTTTACTTAACATTTAAAATATATAAATAAAATCAATTATAATTGATTGTTTAGTATATCCATTGTCAACTGCATTTGGATCTTATACATAAAATAAAAAAAATACTTTATGGTAATTTCTTAAAGTAATAGTTTCATAAAATATTTACAATCTGTATATCTTATAGCATAAATAACATTCATTGTCTACTTTCTTAAACAATGGCGTAAAAAATTCTAAACAGGCATATACATAAAAAACAATAATAGTATTTGAATCAAACACTGCTTGTCTACTATACCTACAACCAAAAAAGTTCCCTAATTATTTCTTAATTGTTTCATTGCATATAGTATAATTAATCGTCGCCCGCAACTGCGATTATTTGCGAAGTCCTCTCTCTTAGTGTTCCTACACTCCCATACATAATACATGACAAATTTCGACCTTTCTTAGTCCAGTAGTCTCGTCTCTGCATATCTGTCGTTGTCAGTCAAACAGTAACAGAAAAGTTTTATATAATACTAGCCGACGCGCGCAGCTTCGCTTGCTTATTTAGGGGTGAATTCTAATAAACCACGAAACATGTGTTCAATGAAATATTTTTAAGTCTAAATTTCAAATTTTATGAATATAGGTGGCGATTTAAAGATCTTTCAACCCCTTATTTGCACCCTTAGGGGGAGAATTCTAGAAAACGATGAAACACGTGTTCAATTAAATACTTTTAAAAATCTAAATTTCAAATTTTATAAAAATCGGCGCCGATTTAATTTTTTTTCCATACAAACTTTGAACCCCCATTTCACCCCTTTAGGGTTAAAATTTTTCAAAATCCCTTCTTAGTGGATGTCCAGATTACGAACGTAAACTTTTGTCCAAATTTCACGTTTCTACCATCAGCAGTTACGGCTCTGCGTGCGTCTTACCTCAGTCAGTGAGGACAAGTCCTTTTATATATATAGATTATTTATTTTTCATAATATTATGTCAATAATAAATTTGACTAACTGAAAAAAAAACCAGTTCTTTCGCTTTTTATGAAATTTCTTTATATTTTTTACTTAATAAATATATTCAATAATCCCCCGCTGGTGTGATCGCGCCCTGTCGCCGGGTTGTTGCACCGAACAGATCGCGCGATCAATTCCGTTTGCATTTGTGTTTGTGTGTACATGTATGTGTGTGTATACGTACAAGACGTTATACAGCAAGTTACTTTTAATTGAAGGATTTTAGTTTTATTGTTAGATAAGTATTCATTTTTATTGTTGTTGTTTTGTGTTTTTCCTTTTCCCTCATCTTAGACTTTTGTTATTTCTGTATATTTACACTTAATATTATACAGTCGTCGTAACGCAGAGTCACAAGCATGCGTCTGCTAACGCGACGGTTGTGGGTTCGATTCCCATTCTTGAAAATGAATTATTTAGATTTAGATTTCTTCGCTCTGGTGTCGAGGAAAAGCGCGAAATTGACCTGCGCCGTTCAACATGCAATGCCTCCAGAATTCGGTGGACAGTTTCACAAAGCCATTTAGTACCAACAAGGTACTGTTTTTTATATTTAATTTCGAAGATGTCCCAATTTTCACTTTATTTGAAGTTTCTATTTAATAATTCTAAGGGACTGACGATTTAGTCAATTTTAAAATTAAACTTCGATATAAATGTTTTATTAAATTATAGAAGTGGATTAATAGAATCAGAGGTTGACTATAATTTAAGAGTCACCTGGCGCTAGAGAAAGAGGAGAGTTTGTTCACTTTGATTTCTTTTATATATTTTTTGCGTCCCCTTGTATCCCGCAAGTAATAGATTAGGCAGAGGGAACCTGGAATTAAGACATTTCTTTTACCATGCACCGTTTGTCAAGATATTGCGTGTTGAATGGCCAAACTCAACGCCTTGCTTTTTCTTTTTACCAAAACGAGGAAAGGAATATATTCCATTCCCTGAGTGGGAATCGAACCCACAATGGTCGCATTTACAGTCAAATCAAGAAAAAAAACTAATTATAATTAAATAAAAACACTCTGTATAGCTAGCTATGTTTGAGGCAAACAACACATTGACATTATTACGTATGCACGTGTATTGTATACACACAAACATACATAAGAGCGTTTATTTCTAAAATAATAATATGTAATGTTGTTCATACATAAATTATATATTATATTAACTTATATAGAAATTATGAATTTAAATATTAATAATATACTTAAATTCACAATTTCTATTAAAGTCACATCGCTTTTTATCTATCGAGAAGCACTTACGTATGTATTTTTTGTCCTTTTGTCCTCTGCTATTAATGTTTAATTAAAAAATATTAGCAGCTGTTCTATGTCATCTAGTAATGGTAATATCGGTCATACATATATGTATACATTAAAACTAATAGTTAACTTCGGGTTCACGCGCTTGGTTAATTGGAAATAACTGTGCAGGTACAGTGCGTTATATCGACACTATTAACGTTTATAATACAGCCTTTCTTTAGAATTGGACTATTTTACACATTTTTTTTTAACTTCTAACCAATAAGTAGTTGCTGAGATTAGCGCGCTTAACCAGACATGCGTCGTTAACTTTATGGTAATAGCATAGATATATGTACCTACTCGCAAGTAGTGATTCATGTCAAGATACTGCTCTACCTTTTTATTATAGAACAAAATGAATTTTGAATGGTCTCCATCTTACAAAATTAATTATATTTAACCAGAAACGCCAAAATGCTCTGCACAGCGCCGAACCTAGAGCATTCTCTATACTATTATTTATACACAAAGCACTAGCAAATTCTAATTACATTTACAAAGGTGTCTCGGGCAGTTTCTATCGAAGGCTTTTTCAACAAAGAACTTTGATTATTTTTCATTACGAATGTACCTACTTTTTGTTCTTATAAATAAAACTATTAGTCGTAGCCCTCGTGGTACAGCGGCACAACGTCTAACCTTAAACGCGACTAATGTTAGTTCGATTCCCACCCAGTGAAATGAATTAGATATTATAAATCTCCTCGCTCTGGGATTAATATACTTCGGCAATGAGTTCTGCCACCCAACACAAAATGTCTTATCTTATATTAGTAGGTTTCTCCTGCCTATCCTGCTACGGGATACAGCGTGAAGCTAATAAAAAACGAATCAGAATATCTATCCGTTCATTCCATTTATTCCGTAATATATATCCCCACGGGATAAAAGTTACATATCAAACTAAACATTAAGATTTCAGTACAAATTATTGTATAATGTCGAGGGACACTATTTGAGATGTCTATCCAGAATAATTATAATAGGAATATTGTCCCGCGGGATAACCAATTATAGGTGGAAACAAACGGGATAATGATAGGCATTTAATTTGATGCCTCGATGATAGATGCCAATCTTGACGTAGAGACACAAGCGTGACAGGTTGTGGATTCTATTCTGAAATGCTTAATATTTTCATTTCCTCGCTCTGGTAACGAGGCACCACGCGGCGTTGAGTTGCGCCACCCACCACGCAACGTCTCCAGAATTCAGTGGAAATTAGGGAACGGAAGTGTCTTAATGGGAACGGAGTGTCTTAAAATTAGATTCCTAAGCACCCCGCTGAGTGCGGGATACAGCGTGAAACTATAAGAGCTAACTTTGTATTTACTAATAAATGCAGTAATCGAACCCACGCCCTGTTATGAACAACATACGGTAACAATTAAACAAAGTAACAAACACTATACATTTTTATATATACGGAGTTAGATGAGATTACTTTTCAACATTCACAGAATGTCGACATAAATTGCTGTACGTATTCTGAGAATGTTTGGAATAGATTTTGTTGGTCTTTTTGTCTATTTTTCTTTTGTTACTGTTTTTTTTCTATAGTCAATATTTAGAAAGAACACGTTGATGCCGACTGAATATAAACACGATGAGATAATTTAAAATATTGGCTGATAAAAGTTTCGTCGAAATTGTTTCAGCAGCATATTAGGACAGTCATTTAATAAGAAATCCTTTTGTTATGTAACCGGATTGGTTAAACAGAAATAATTTGAATATATGTAAGCACTCCCCCAAATAGTGATCGAATCTACGCCCGTTATGGAAATACCAACTTACTCACTGTCACTGCACAATGACAATTTTCTATATTATTTAATAAAAAGAGTAAAGTCAGAATTTTATTGTAGTTTATACTCAGAATAAGCCGGTCTTGTTACTTATTTGAAAGCAATTTTAGTTCGCCCCCTTCGTTTAGAGTTACACAGGGTGGGATTTTGAATTATTTTATGTTTATAATATTAATATTTCAATCAAGGCGTAACGGCACAGTGTCCGATAGTAAATGCGACGGTATTGGGTTCGAACAAAGTTCTGGTTACTTTGAGTTCGGCCACTTAATAATAATAAATCTTTTTATGCGCTTTTCTATCGCTGCGAGCTTGGTACTCAAATGGACATAACAATAAATATTATAATCACATACATTAATAGAGTATGTTGTCTACAACTGAAACAATACCACACATCTGAATTATCCATATTATTAATATTTTAAGCTGTCTGATTGAACATCTTAATCTCAGGAACTACTGATTGGAATATCATATTCTTTTTTTGTTGTATAGTCCATTTTTTCAATTACACTTTGACTATATGACATGTATCATATATAATTTTTAGTTATTTCCATTTGTCAACAGCCAAAGCCACAGTTAAAAGTTTTTATAATATAATAAAATATAATATTCCCTTTAAAACACCCCGAGTACGCTCTCACCCCACCCCCTGCAACGCGGCATGAATCGGGTGGATTTATTCGTTCTAATTATATACATATATACATGTGTGCCTGTGTGGCTTTGTCTGTCGGTTTTGTAATTTTTTTTAGGTTTTAAGTTTTTCTACTTTTATAAGTTATACTTTCCGTTGTTAAGCTAATTCAACCAAACAAATTCTTCAACCTAGAAGGTTATCTAAATTTATAACACTTGAACTGTATAGTTTTTAGAATTGAAACTAACTGTAACGTTATATGAAGAGAATTTATATATTTATAAATTTCTTTCCAGGATGAAGTATTAGCAATAAACGACAAAGTGGTATTAAAAGCTGAAGATCTTTTAAGTTGGGTATGCAACGGCGCTGGCTGGACGTGGGGCCTGAGAGCAGTATGGAGGGGGGCTTGTGCACCTCCATCAGATCTGCGACTCACCGCACCGTTACATCACACGAAACTGGACTTTAGCGATGTGGAACGGGAGAAAAGTGCTATAAGTAAGACCAAATTTTGTGGTTAAGTTAGCTTTAATGTAGCGTTAGCGGTGTACGTATACCGCATACCTATAGCAGATACGCCGAGGGAACCTAGTGTTGAGATATTTTGCCCCCGCCCCAAGGTTTCGAGACATTGCATGTTGAATGGCAGAACTTAATACCACGTTGTCTTGTTACTAGGTCGAAGAAATGAAAATAGTCAAAAATCTTAGATATTTACCTCAATTAGGATTCAAATACACGATTTCTGCTTCTTTCTTATAGAATTGTTAAAAACTATTCATCTTTTATTATTTTATAATGACTATCGAAACTATTTCTCTTCCAGCGGTGGACGTAGACGACCCAGGTGTAGTAGTCTTCTCTTACCCCCGCTACTGTCGGTACCGGGCATTAGTGGCCAGGCTAGAAGGGATCCAGGCTGACTGGCTGAGAGATTCCCTCGTGGCAGCCTTAGGAGGATACGCCGCACCTACAAAACACACCAGGATATTATACTGTAAAGTAAGTCTCTTGTAAAATACTTGGTCTTCTTAACATTTGAGTCTTTTTTTATATTTCAAAGCAATCTTCTAATATAACTTAGTATATTTCTCATTAAATATTCTCATAAACATAAACTCATGTAAACTTATTCTCATAAACATCTTAACTAACTTAATATTTACTTTTCAGGATACATTTGAATATCCAGAGCTCGAAGGTCACGAGTTCGTCTGCAACCACCTAGCCCCTAAGTTAAAAGGACGGCCTCGAGGAAGGCGGAGGAGAGCAGCACAATCCCGAGACAGATCCGCAGATAGATCTCCAGATTCAAGATCTAGTGATAGTGACAGGATAACTCCTGAAACAAGGGTGGGTCCCAACTTTAAATTGTTTCACATTTCTGAGATGTTTTAAGTTTTTATTTTATTACTGCCAATTAGAGAACTAGGCAAGTTAAATATAAAAATAATAAAAAGATTATAATTAAAATTTAGGCCAAGGTCGTGGTGGCGGTGAGGCAGTGGCGTCACGGGAATTAAATATTTTATATCATCCTTTCCTCGCTCTGGTAACGAGGCAACGCGCAGCGTTTAGTTCCGCCACTCTTCACGTGGGGACTATAAGGTGTTGGGAACGGGGTATTTAACACAAGTTTCCCAGGTTCCCCTGCCTACTCTACATGTGCAGCATAAGTACTTAAACTTAAATAAAATTGAAATTTTCCATTTAAATATAGATAAAAATTGTTTTGAATTCTTAGTAGGTAAACTAATTGTCATCTATATTCTTATTCTTATCTATATATATAAAATCGAAAGGTCACTCACTCATCACGAAATCTCAGAAACTACAAGTGCTAGGATTCTGAAATTTTGCATAGGAGTTACTTATAGGACGTAGGTGCTCGCTAAGACGAGAATTTGCAATATTCGACTTCTAAGGGGTTGATTTTGGGGTTGAAAGTTTGTATGAAACTTCGTTACTACAAATGCTAGGAGTCTCAAATTTTGCATGGACGTCACTTATAAGGCGTAGGTACTCATGGAGACAGAAATTAATAATGACATAGTTCACGCAGGCGAAGCCGCGGGCGGGCCGCTAGTTTTTTATATTACCTTTTGTTTCCTTAGAAAAAACTTAATTATAAATACGGGTAAGTGCTTACTGAATGATTGGCTCATTCAATACTCGGTTTACAATATGCCAACTATACCACAATAAAACTTCCAAGTCCTTCTGACAAGTGTTTCACTGTAAACGAGGTGATTGCGGGTTCGATTCCCAATGAATTGTCTAATTGTAGATTTTACAAAGTGTAGTAGTTTACAAAGAAAATGTAAGATACGCGGGTATTATTTTATTCATATTATGCATATATATATATTTTTTCTTATCTTTTATGTATTCTTTTCAGACACCAAGAAGGCTATCCCTCCGAAACGGCGCAGAGAAACAGAGTGAAGAAGAAGAAGAAGTAGAGAAAAATCCGGAAGAACTGGCCAAAGACGAGGCCTTCTTACAGCAACTTAGAGACTTTCTCAAACACAAAACCGACATTAAAATATCGCATAGTGTTAAAAATGGTGAGTTTTGTAAAAATTCAATATTAATAATTATTTTAGAGAATAAAGTGTCTTAACACTCTTAATACTTAATCTCGTATTTAATTAAATTTGATGGGGTAATTAAAAGAAACTAAAAGAAAATAACCAATACTTTTTGGATGTATCTTTATGAGAATTTTCAAAGTTTTTAATATAAATGTTCCTACTGAGCCGTCCGTCGTCCGCAGTGTCGCTGCGCTCGCTGTACGCGTGGGTGTCGTCGCTGGGCGGGCTGTGCGCCGCGCGCGACCAGCTGTGGCGGCGCCGCTACGCCGAGCGCGCGCCGCGCCTAAGGCGCATATATGAGAAGTTAGTATACGGGGCTTTAACTTTTCTTATATTATAGCTTAGTTGTATAAAATGCTAACAATAATTGAATTCTGATGGATAAGCAATATTACTGTAATGTTTCATCTATTGTGTCTGAGGCCAGTCATGGCGCAGGAGCACAATGTGTGCTGGGAAATCGAGGAAAGAAAATATTTATTTTAATTTATATTTAAATATAAAAATTTCTTTATTTTACCAAAAAATACTTTTAAGTATTACTTATAGATATAAAAATTACTTATTTTACAAAAAAAATATTCCATAGATATCTCCTACAATACGAAAACCACGAACGATGGAACGGCAAAAAATATCCAAAACTTGCAAACGGCAAGCTAGAAGAACCAAAGACAATAGACACGATCGACGTAACAGACTCCCCGATAAGAGAAATAGAAACAAAACACGATCTCCCAGAAAAAAGATTGAGAACTCCATCCCCAAATATGGATAAGAAATCCGACAAAATGGATAAGAAGGACAAACTAATTTTGGACAATGAAACCGGGGAACTGACGAAGGAAGAGTTAAATATAATTTCGAAACCTGCTGAGGAGTTGAATAGAGAATTTTTAGAGTCCTTGCAAATTCCCGAAGAAGAGAAAGGAAAGATTTTCGTCAAACCTGTCGAGAAGTTGATAGAGCCAAGTTTGGGGGAGAATGAGAAGGACAGTAAGAGTGAAGGCATATTCTTTAACGAATTGGCACAGAAATTGAATTTAGGTAAGATATTTTCGTGTTTTTTTAAATTAGTTTAGTTTATACAGTCGGGGTTTTTGTTTTGTTTATATTTCACTTGTTCCTTTTTTGCAGGCAATTCAGACACACGTTTCTTACACCACCTATCTCAAAAACAAGATAGCCTCTCCTCTTTGTCCTCAATGCAGGAAAAATACACGAACGGACACACAACTGATCTGGTAAGTATCTATAAGAAAAATATTTAAAAAATGTTCCAAGGGCTTTCTAATGCCCTAGTTTTGTCATTCGGAGTTTATGGTTGATTTTCTGTATTTTTTTAATGGTTTAACGCTGTATCCCACATATAGCATACGCATACTACATATATGCGGGATACAGGCAGAGGGACCTACTGTTAAGACACTCCGTTATACTTACTTACTACTTACCTTTCCCTGAATTTTCGTGAGATTGCGTGTTGAATGGTCAACTCAACGCCGTGCTTTACCTTGTTACCAGAGCGAGGAAATAAAAATATTGAATAATTAATTTCGCCGACACGCTTGGGCCACAGCAACACCACGGCATCAAAGATGAATGATAATTTTTACTAATATTTTTTTACGGTAAATACGATGGTCCTGGGTTCGATATCCACTCGAGGTAATGATTATATTGCAAATATCTTCACTTACGTCTTTTGGCAAAACAAAGTGGAGATTTAAAATGTTATAAATAAATCGTCTTCGAGCGAAATATATCTAATGTATTGAGTAGGTTAATATGTCGAGATCCAAAATTGTAGTGGATTCATTTTCCTTTCATTTATATAAAAAATATTGTCAAGATATTTAAAAAAAAAATTTATATAAAAAAGATACGTGGCTTTTCAGCAAAAAACTCGTCCGGCGGGTCGCAGCTCTCTCCGCGCGGTGAGAGTCAAACCCACGAGGCCGATATCCGCTTCAGCTACACGTAAGTATATCCATTGTTTCCCAATACATAGAGAAGAGACAAAATAATCAAATATTTTGTTCGCGGTAGTTTTTTCTTCCGAAGACATTTTACATTAAATATATGATTTGGGTAGTGCAAAAGAAAATAAAACATTTGCAAAAGTTATTATAATTGTGTTTCTAATATGTTTATAAAGAGTTACTTATATGGAGTTTTGTTTATTTTTTGGTTAGCCGTTTTCTCCCGTAAATAAAAAGTACAGAGTAGCAGAGAGAACCTAATGTGAAAATGATCGCTTCTCGGAACTCAACCACTTTGCCTCGTTACCGGAGCTAGGAAATGAAAACATTATTTAAATTTCATTTCCCCGAAAGGGAATCGAAGTCACAACTGTAGCGTTTACAGTTGCACGCTCGTGCCGCTGCGCCATGACGGCTTCACAAGTTTTAACTATATTTATCTTTCCTAGCGGCCCCACCACCCCGTACGGATTCTTCATCATCGCCGACGCTCAACAACTTCGGCATTCATCATCCTCCACCCGCCAGTCACAGCGATGATGAAATTGTAGAAGTAAGTACCCAATACGAAAATCACTAATCGATAGATGGATTTTTTAATGAATTTCTTGCCTCTATTACAAGGTTTTTTTAACTTTTTTACTATCGTAACTAGGTAATGTTCATATAGTTAAAAAATATAAATAATAATACTTTATTGCATTAAAAAACAAACAGTACAGTAACAATATTTACAAAAAGACAATAAAAAGTGCAATGGCAAGCCTTATCACTAAAAGCTATTTTTTACAGGCAACCATTTGAAAGGATTTATTACCTAAAAGACAGCAGAAAAGTGCAAAAAATAAAATAAATATGATATTATTAAATATAAATAAGATATTTATCATATAAACACACATACACTGATAAATAAATATTTTAAAAAGTATAACCTTCTTAAATAATATTAATTTATATAGATTGAAATATAGACTCTCTCAGGAATTACATACATACGTATGTATGTATACCTATGTGTACAAAGTCTTAACTGGAAGATAAGAAATAAACAAATATAGCTAATTTTTAACAAATATAAAAAAAAAAAGTTTATAATGGGTACGGACCACGTGTTCGCAATTTTAAATAAAATAATAAAAACAACTTAAATCACTTCAATTCCAGGTTCCATACAAACCAAAAAGTCCGGAAATCATTGACCTCGACGAGTACCCAGAAAGCCCTCAAGGCATCAAGAAGAAGAAACTAGAAATCCTCAAAGAAAGGGGACTCGAAGTAACCGCCGTACCCCCCGGGCCCGTTTGGCCCCATCCTCCCATTACCCCTTTAATAACCCCCAGCCCTATTATCCTTAACCCTACAATACAACACCAAATTATGACCCAAGCGCAATTATTTCAAATGTACAATATAGTCCCACCAACCTACCCCAACGGTGCACAAGCTCCTAAAGTCATACAAGCGTCTAGCGCTTTCGGAACATCGGGCCCCGAGAAAACAGTGTACGGCAACCCCAAAGACCCTTTTATGCCACCTCCACACGTGTTACAAGGAACCCCAATTAAACCTCTAAGAAGTATTCAAACTCCCACTAACCCTCAAGATATTTTAGACCTGACTTGCAAAACTGAACCTTCTCTGATACAAAAGCCTGCCGTAGAAATAGTCCGAATAGCATCAACCCCCTCCCCATCAAAGACCCCTAATCCTTTAAACACCCCCCAGAATTTAAGTAAAAACTACACCCTTATCGATGGCAAAGCAGTTGTGGGTTCCAATCTAGAAATCACGCTAGTTAACACCAAATCCCAAACACCCCCAAAAAGACCCCCACAAAAACGCTCCTCCAATGGCAAATTCATATCCGCAAAGACACCCACTCCCCCCAAAGACTACCCCAAACCGTTTGCTTCTCCCAAAAAACCTCCAATAACCGTTCCCAGCTATCAAATTCCTAACCGTGAAGAGTCCCCCACTAGTTCTAAAGATCCCAACGCTTTTAAAGGTTCAAATTTGACCCAAATGATGGAAATGCAGAAAAATGTACCCAGTTTGAATCCTTTCATGGACCCCCTGTATATGAATGCGTTATATAACACTCTCGGTCCAATGGACCAACGTCAACTCGCGATGTACCGGGATCTAATGTCCAATCAGTTTAGAGGTTACAGCGGGTTGTTGAACATAGGCACACCGACAACGAAGAATTAGTGATCTAGTCTAAGCTTTTTTTGCAATTTTAATGGTTGGGTAATAATTTTTAAATTGGATATTTTGAAATATATGTTTATGAAATAATTTGAAATGTAAATTTTATCATGGTTTTAAAAAAGAGAATTTTGATACGATCTTAATTTTTATATTCTGAGTTTTTTTTCCAGTTTCAAAATTAAATGAAAATTTAAAATTTTTTATGAATATTTTGAAAAAAATTGTTGAATTTCACAAGTTCACAGAAAAACTACTTCCCCATTAAAATTGTAATTATTAATTTTATTGTGATATGGAAATTAATGTTAAGTCGATCTCGGGATAATTTAAAGGGATTCGGGAGCAAATTGTTTTTATTTCGCCCATTTTTTATGGAGAAGTTCAATATTATTAATATGCAAATAACTTGACTTGAATTAAAAGACCCTTAACATATAATGATAGCACACACACACACACACATGGATCCTAGTGTTAAGACACTTCGTTCCTCACCTTAACCTTAATATTTTAGAAAGATATTACACATTCAATTAATGTATTTTTTAGAAATCTAGAATTTAAAAAATGTATTTAATCAAATACATTCATCAATCAAATACAATCATTATAATAATCATTATCAATCATGATTTTTTAAAATTACTTTATTTATATTTTTAAAAAATTTAACTGCTTTTTTAACTTTTTTAAAAGTATTTTTTTAATGGTTGGGATAAAATAATTTTTAAATTGGGTACATTTTGAAATATATGTTCATAAAATAATTTGAAATCTAAATTTTATCATAGTTTTTAAAAAGGAAATTTTGATATGATCTTAATTTTTTACATTTAATGATGTAGTTTAATAATGTTGTCCACATAAATTAATCTTGTAAATTTTGAAGAAATTCATTTAAGAATTCCATTTCATTGAATAAGTTTGTTTGTTTTAACGCGCTAATCTCAGCAAGTACTAGTTGAAATTAAAAAAATCTTCCATTTTTCGAGGAAGACTATAATCTATTATACATAACATCACCAAAATAACTAAAGTAACCTACTAAGTGAAGTAGGTGACAGCTAGTATATAATACAAAATTCTTAACACTGCCTTCTGTTACGCTAATCCCAGGTTAACCCCTATTTAAATCAACGAGTCAAGTTAATTGCAAACATTGATCTCCATTTTAGGTGAAAATTAAGTCCCTTAGGCGGTTTTTTTCTTGTAAATTGTAAATATTGCGGTATTTTTTTCCTTTTTTTTTTGCTGCCGATGCTGTTGTGTGACGTCATCATTTTAATATTTCACAGTGGAACTTTATAGTGAATACATTTTTTGTCTTTTTTGTTATAGGGTGTGTTTTTTTTTCATTATTATTATATTTATGTAAGATATTGATGTTTCTTTTTATTCAAATGACGTCACACGGTCAAGCGTGATCGGTTAGTTAAATAGTAGTTGAAGTTTGAAACGATGGATGTTTTAGGATAAATAAACTTTTTTTAATTAATTGTAAATATATTGTGAGACGCCGTCTCTGTTCGCTGTACAAAAATAAATAATTGAAAACTTTGTTTTTCTAGTTTTTTTGTCTTCCTTATAAATAGCTGTAGGTTGAGAAAGTAGGCACTTTTCTATAGTCAAGTTACACAAAGTCCTACAAGAAGCTACCACTGGCTCGGAAGTTTTCTAAAAAAGTATTATAATTTTCTAAATGTGGAATAACACTTTAAAAGTATTAAAAATATTAATTAACCATTTAGACTAGTTCTTAATATAGCTTACTTTGAAAAAGAGTATTTTTTTTTTATTATCTTCACACTGCTTTCGAAAGATATTTTTTGGTGTATGGTTCTTTAAATCTGGCGTAAGATATTTTTAAAGAAAAAAATAAGAATATTTACCCTTGTCAAATTATAGAACTTTGTTGATGTCAAAATTTCTTGATTTTTGTGTAAATTTGTAGTGTAATAAATATATTTTTAAACAAAAATATGAACGGAGACACTGAAGCGTGGAGAATTAAGGTAATTGAAAGCAGTAGGTGCAATAAGTAAGATGACAGTTGAATACTCATCAAAATTAT
>DWNA01001538.1:0-14358 GCA_018249835.1 Heliconius besckei | reverse complement strand
TCGGGTCCACTAGTATTTTATATATGAACGCAAATAAGTTACGATTATCTACACTACATATACCGAATTGGAGTGTAATAAAATACTCCTCTCCTTCCTCTATGAGGTCTTCGTTTTTAGAGGTCCTTATGGAGCAAGGTTGCGTGTGTGACTGTAATGCGACTTGTGAGTTTGATTCTCACTCGATGACAAAAAAAAATTGGCTCCGCCGTTTTTGCCTTGGTACAAGAGCAAAGAAATATTTTCATTTCGGCGGAAAGTGGGGAATGGGATGTCTTAACACTAGATTCCCTCTACCTACACCGTTATGTGGTAAGGCTGGGTAGGCGTGAAGTTGTAATAAAACTTTTCTTGTTTTAATGCGGCGTTGAACCCAACGAGCTAAGAATAAATCGAAGCATTTGCCGAAATTTAATAGAAATTTAAAAAGATATATTAATCTTTATCAATTCAACAGTTATTAATCAGTGAAAGTTACAAAATGCATGACATGTATGCATACATGAACGATTATATTTTGCTAAACTTTCATTGAATAGGTCACAATAGAAACTCGAACTCTCATGTTTCACGATCGTAATGGTAACCTCACTTTTACTAATAGCATCGAGCTTTAGATCTCTGTACACGTCGACACATTTATCGGAGCTTTCGATTGTAGGTCGAGTTAAACAGTTAACGTACGTTCATTACGTTATATATACTGTACTAGTTTAGTTAGTTGCCACATTTCGTCGTGAAGCACAGCGTGGGACTGTAAACGCGACTGTTGTGGGTTCGATTACCTCTAGGGTGAATTAATTGTTTAATATATTTCGTCGCCTTGGTAACAAGACAAATGTCATGGCGTTGTTGAATTCTGTCACTCACTACGCAATGTCTGGAAAATTCGGCGGAAAGTAAGAAACGCTATTACAAAAGTTATTCCTTTTGTAATATGTATATAATGTAATAAATCGATCCACTCGTTTGTCTACTAGTGATATCATGTCCAAGGGGAATAGGGAATCATTATTAAATTAAAATATATATTAAAACATTATTTTTTGACGTTTAAACTTTATTTGCAGCTTCCATATATAGTAAGTAGATAACAAGGGTATCGACCTCGTAGCACAATAAACTCTTTTTTTTAAAGAAATATAAGCCTTAATATATTTTATAAAAAATTTTTTTCAAACACCAATATTTTTATTTAAACGTTTACTAAAACTATAGTACAATACGTATTTTGTATAAAGACATCAGTTGTTTATCTTTCGGAGTTTTAGTTAGACACATCGTAAAATGTTTATTTTTACTAGTTTTAATAGTTTTTTATTATGAATATAGAATTTTATGGTTCGATTAGAAAGTGTACATATATTTGTCGAGTTTGTTGAAATAGGCATAAAAAACATAGATAGTTAAACGCCGCACATTAAGAAACAACGTGAGGCAAGTTACGGAACCCCACGCTGTAGAAACACTGCAAAAATTAAGGTCATATAATAATATTAAATCAAGAATAGCCACGAACGATATAAAACCGTAGAATTTGGAGTGAAACAAGCAATAAAAGCGAACAATAATAATTAGGGTGGGTGGTGGTTGAAAAATAAATATCATAAATATTAGCATTCAATAGTTTTTAATTTAATAACGACAGTTGCGTATTAATGTATTTTTTTTATTTTAGGTAAGTCTGCGTACCTGTTAGGTTTCTTCTCGGTATAGTTTCACATGTTTTTTTTTTCGTAATTATACAAAACTACTAGACTCTTATACTATAATATAAAAACAGGTTTTGTAAGAAAAATAAATAAACGTTACTCGCAACTGCTTTAACCACGTATACTATATATAGATTTTATAATCAAAACGTCTTTACTATGAATACAAAGTAGGGTACAGTGTCTTACAAATAACTACCAACTAGTTACTTAATAATTAGAATATTCCTTTCTTTTCATTTGTATATTAATATTTTGCTTACTATTATTTGTATAGAAAAATGGCGATTTCGAGAAGTACCTTGATGAGTTGAAACCCGTTGCCAAGAACTACCGTGACAAGATCATGTTTGTTGCCATCGACACTGATGAAGACGACCACCAGAGGTATTTATATATAGTTTTATTTAATTTAACTTAGCTATATACTTTTTTCAAAATTTTTAACTTCGCTATTTTTTTCTCTTCTATAACTTAGCGACGTTTTTTATATTTTTTTATTACATTTGTCTATAATAATATAAGTAAATCTTATAAAGTAAGTTATTGTAACAATTTTTGTTGACTTTTCCCTCTTCATACGGTCCGTTTTGCCTCATGACTTTTTTATAATATAATATTGAACCTGATGAATTATTGATAGGAAGATCAAGATAAATATGAAACCATTTTACTGTAAAATATTTTCAATAACGAAACGTAATTTGAACGGAAACTGCGCGTGTTGAAATAAAATTTTTACAATGAAATACAGATTTTTAATGCTTACTCTTTCCACAGAATCTTAGAATTCTTTGGCATGAAGAAGGATGAGGTGCCTTCAGCCCGCCTTATCGCCTTGGAACAAGACATGGCCAAATACAAGCCCGCCAGCAACGAGCTCAGCGCTAACTCTATTGAGGTGAGTAGAAGATATATTAGTAACTAGACTTATTTGCCGGTTCGACCGCATGGATAAAGGGAAATAACTAGGATTACATACATGATAAATTCTAAGAGCCTGAGATAACTTTGGTTATAACAAATCGTTTAAAATAACTTGATGTTTATACCCTATAGGCTTCCTGGTTAATTAAAAATATTTATTTGAGAAATATAGATCTATAAAATAAATAGTTCTATACGTCTTTAAATTTATGGTTAAGTATAACCTAAAATTAACACTGTGACCATTTTATCATTTAGCTGAATGCTAATTTCTTCAAATATCGAAGTTAGCTGTAGATATCTCAGATTTGATTTGAAGATTCTTCTTAATTTTTATTATTTTCTCCGTGAGTTAACAAGAAAGAGGCCAAGAGTCGTCGCCGTACTGTAACTAAGTGACCAGTCACTTTGTTCTAAATTATCTTTATCGTTTGATCAATCAAATAATATTAAGTAAAAATCATTCGACGCGGTATGAGGACTTATGCAATAATCCTTTATAATTAATGTGACCTTTTATAAAGTGGCCGAAATGGAAATAACTAATTACTTATTCTCTTGCAATCCTTGAGATAGTAATATTAGAAGAACGTATTAAGTTACATATAAACTGTTATTAAGATACGGCGTTTTATTTTATCCATATTTTTCATTGTAACCTTATGTTAGAGTGTTTTTGTTATGATATTGTTGACAAAGCTGAAGCACAATTTGCATAACTTGTAAATTAAACATTCGCGAGACTTGCATTACAAAAAAACAACCTTGAATTTGATCGTTTGTACTTGGTCTTGAAAAAATTTCGTTATATCGTTTCAAACGTTTTAAATTAATTTTTATAGAATAGAGGTAATCATTTTTATTTTGTCTTTACATTCCGTTATAACTTCGCTAGAAAAATCTTACTTTGACAAACAGAAAACTGTAGAATTTAATTTGGGACGTTTATTGTCGAGTTACATATTTCTATCATAGATGTGTCGCATATTTATTTTTTACTAATAAAGTGATTTACCAGTATTCCAGTCCAAACGAATGATATTTAGTATTTTATAATTAGTTGTTTATCTAAATTGTTTTTTTTTATTTATCATTAGCAATCACTCTGTCAATTATTCTAAAATTAATTGTAAAAATCTGACATTTTTACTTGGTTTTTAGTCTTAATACTAGGTTCCCAGGTTCCCTTTGCTTGCCCTGCTATGTGGGAGTGACAGAGTCAAGCTGTAAAAAAATGTTACATTAATTATGCAAGATCAGCAGTTAGTACAATTGGGGGCCGTTGTAATCACGGAATAATTTTTATTAATTATTAAACTAATATACCATTACGAAGTGCTTGCGATAACGCCAAGTACTGGTAATGTGCGTTACCGTAAAGCATAGTAGTTGACACGGTCTTTTAATGTGTTACTGTTTTAATTGAGGAATAATTGCCATTAGATTTGCCATTAGACTCTTATAGCTATACGTTTTATAGGAAAAACTAAACATGTGTTTATGATTTCCAATTAAAAGTGGTCCTTTGAGATTCTCTTAAAAGTCTATTTTTTATATAAAAAAATGCTACCTCATTATAAGGACCTATCCATAACGTCTTATAATATTGCATACTGCCATATTACAATAGTTTACAATTTAAAAGTACAATCTTACTATTATTATTATAAATGTTTGTAAATTTATACTACATTCACACAAAAACTACTGAACGGGTTTAAATAAATTTTACAATAAAATCTTACATACAAGAAAAACTGATAGATTACAGCTTATGTGGAAAATGTGTATATTTTGGTTTAAGCGGGCGATGCCTCATTTGGGTAGCTATAAACTAATAAAAAATCATTATTTTTTCATAGGAATTCGTACAATCCTTCTTCGCCGGTGGCCTGAAACAGCATCTCCTCAGTGAAGACTTACCCGAGGACTGGTCCGCCAACCCCGTCAAAGTACTCGTTGCCTCAAACTTCGACGAAGTTGTCTTCGATAACTCCAAGAAGGTCCTCGTTGAATTCTACGCCCCATGGTGAGGGATATTAGTTTTTTAGTAGCTTTTGTTAGCTTCAAGTCTAGACTAAAAGGCTAAAAGAAAAACACGACGTTTACAATCTATCTAAAATTAACTTCTTTGATAAAAGAATAATATTAGAATTATTTTAGTATGTCATCATTTGTATTTGTAAAAGTTCGTTATTCTAGATACATCGAAAAATGATTCACTTCATTAAACATGAAAATAATTCAATAACTCTGTTTACGCAATAAGTACACAGAATTTAACTCGACATTCATTAATATATCTTATTATAATGATAATGAATAATAAGAAATTATACAAGTGTTTACAATTATGCAAATATTTATACAAGTGTAGTTTAAAAGAGATTCGTTAAGACACGTTCAATGGTTCGTAATTAATTGTTTTCTCGTTGCTCAACGCTACACGGCCATTATGTCAATACTGTATTGTTGTGTTGCTAAGTTGATTCTCTTTCTTGAATAAACAATACATTGTCTGTCATATTATGTAGTATATGTACTATATGTAGTTCGGTCGGTGAGTCTTGGCCGCTCTGAAGTTAGTTGTAGATGGTTGCGCAGATTTGATTTTAGATTTTTTCGAATGAACAATGCAAAAGTTCAGAAAGCCTAAGTTCATGACGGCATGTCGTATGTATGTACATAATACGATTATGTATTGCACAATCTTTTTATGACAATGTTATATCCGGTACATATCAATGGAATTTATTATTAGTTCAGACTTGTAAATTTTTTATGATAATAATTTGTTGGACTAAAATTCGTATTTTTTGTATTAAAATGTTATTTATTACCCTTAGTGTATATGACGATTTGATTGCTGAGTCGAAATAAAAATTATTTTAGCCTGATAGTAAAATAATGATTAGCTTATCATATTAAACTACAGTTAAGTTACAATTTACTAAGAAAAAAATCATTTATTTACATTTCCCTTTTATGAAATATACCTACAATAACAGTTTTTTCCCATTTAATAAATAATAATTTAAAAATAGTGATAAACATACAGAAATATTTACAATTTAATTCCCCAGGTGCGGACATTGCAAACAGTTAGTTCCTATCTACGACAAGTTGGGAGAACACTTTGAGAAGGACGATGACGTCGTCATCGCCAAGATCGACGCCACCGCCAATGAACTTGAACACACTAAGATCACTTCGTTCCCTACCATTAAACTGTACACTAAGGACAATCAGGTACGTTATATATTTATAACGTTTATTTAACAGGAATAATATTTCAAAAGTTATAAAAGAGAAGGAGATAAAAAATATCACAATAATTGAGCAGGGGCGTGGGGGACAGTCTTTTAACAATAGGTTCCCTCTGCCTAGGTGTGCGTGGGAAAAGCGAGAAAATGCTGTTAGATATGCATTGATTTCATATTATATTATATGTAATTTATAATCGTTTTTATTATAGGTGCGTGAATATAATGGTGAAAGGACGCTGGCCGGCCTCACTAAGTTTGTGGAGACAGAATCCGAGGGAGCCGAACCTGTGCCCTCTGTGGTAAGATATAATTACTACTTTAATATTTACTTAACTAGGGCTCCTTCTGCCTACCCTGCTATAAAATAAAATAATGTTAACAAAATGAGAATAACTTAATTGTTGTACTTTGTAATTATAATCATAATTAATTTTGCAGAGCGAGGAGGACGAAGAGGACGACGCCGCGCCACGGGACGAATTATAAGCGCCCAAATCTTCCATAGCATAGTACTAGATATAATTATTAATAATTAATTATGTCGTTTCACACTGCAGACTAAATACGAGACATTGACACGTCCCTTTGTCTTCAGTGTGAGACTTTTATAATCAGTGCATTTCTCGCTCGACTGTTTTTTTTAATAATTTTGTTAAGGTTGTTGATTTCAATATATGTAATATTTTTTTATTTGTTCCAACGAAATTTAACAGTTGATGTCTATTTTTTTTATTCTGGGGCATTACGTTAAAGCTTTGATATTTCCTGAAATACTCCTTTTGTCGGCTGTCTTATGAATTTCAAATCATAATGGAAATTAATTTATTAATAATGGAAAAGCGCATAATTTATTATGTAACAGCAGCATAACTAGAATGTGTATGTGTAAGTGTATTTATAATTTCTGTATCATAATGGCGTTTAGTTCATATTCCCGTTGAATTCGAACAATCGTATAGTTGTCGCTAGATGTTATTTTTTTACGTTTTTTTAAACTTGTTACGTAATTTCTATGTATTTCATCACAACAAATATTTTTAAGACGGTTGTTGTACCAGTTTCATTATATTTTTTAATGGTTTTTATTATTTTGTTTAAATTGATATTGGTGCTTCAGATTGGGATCATCTATTTTCTTGTGACGTGTTCATTGTACATGTACATATTTTCTATTTGCCAAAACCCACTTGTATCTGTTGTAGATACAGAAATTAATAAATAAATATATTATACAATTGAAAGTGACTTTTTTTTATATTTGGAACCCTATTATTATTATTATTATTGAATAATAAAAAATATTGACCAGATAATTTTTAAACCTTGAATGAACTTTTTTTTAAAGTTAACTTTTGTCTTTCCTAAGTATGGAATAACACTAAAAATGAAAAAAAAAAATTACAACATAAGTTTTATTCAATGTTCATTCTTAGTATTCTACTAACACAAAAAAGCTATAAAATATGAAATTCTACGAGATCGCTTTATTGTTTAATTTTTGGGCAATCACATGGCTCATTGTCATGTTTTAGTGGTCACTTTTATAAATCTTATTTCATATTAACTAAACCATCTTACAACTGTGATTAGGTTTCAAAAGAAATGATATTTATTAATTTAGTTTTTTTAGACTTATATACCTGTGGCCCAGGTAGACTCCTATGAGCCCACAGAAGATTCACGGAGTTCAACAGGATACATTGATTTTTGGATGAACTCGGGACGCTTGTCGAGCAGCAAGAAAAGCGCGTGTATAGCAAGACTATTCTTTTTTTTCAAGCTTTCATAATTATGGGATGTTGGGAACCTCTGTACAGGGCACCTCTACAGGATACATAGAATCCTTATTACTTTACATAAGGTTTAATATAAATAAAAGATTTATTATGGCATTTCAATTTATTCTTAGTTACAACGATTAAACATAAAATAACTCTTTAAAATTAATAACATTAAGCTTGTTCCATATAAATTATCACATAACACCCAATGATTATATTGAGACGTGGAATGGTCAAAATTTAAATGAGCCGTGACTTTAGGAGAAACTATCTTAGAAAAGACATATTGTTAAATTTCCTATTATATTTGTATGAAGCAGGAAATCAATCTACGTTATTATTAAAACGTTAGGTCTTAGGTGTGAAATACCAATATTAAAATTCTTTTATTGAAATATCGTTATTAACACTTTTCCCCGTATATAATGTTAATACACTCCACACCTTCCTCACTTTCCAGCTAATTTTCGAGACATTATGTGTTGAGTGCCGGGTTAAGGAGGGTAGGGGATAGATAAAATAATTTACATAAGTCCTTTCTCCGACTGTGGATCGAACCCAGTGCTATTGCGTTTACGGTCAGAGGTAAAGGCCCTCAGAACTGTCTTACGAGGACCTCCTAAGATTAAGCTAATTGGGTAATATAGCTAAGTGTGTGAATAGCACCTCGAAATTGGTACATAATGTGAATTTTGTGCTTTTATCGAACTAAAACAACTTTGTGGTATTTAAAATAAAATAAAAAAACAATCCTTTTTTTATTACACTATAATAAGCGGTCTACTTTGGTATATTTATGTTTATTGTATGAGATTAAGGTAACACGAAGGTAAGGTAAAATGTCTACGGCTTACGACAGGCGTTATAGTAGCTATAGAGGCGGGCGATTAATATTAAGATTAACACTAAATAATAATTATTTAACAAAACCAATTAAAATTATAGATTAAAAAAGAATTTCATGATCTTTTATTAATTTATAAGTGTTGTAAGATTATTAAACAAATGATTTGCACATTAAAACGATGTAATAATAATATACAAAAAATATGTGTTTATCACATAAGTTCTTTTATTTTCATTTATTATATCGTCACATATATGGAGCATTCATTTTGTTATAGTATTACACATTGTATAATACATAAACAACTAGCGATTTCTAGTCGTCATCAAAGTAATAAAATTATATATTTTAATTACATTGAAATACTCGTTTATAAACAAACGGTCTCTATAAATGCTCCCTCGGTCATATTTATACAATACAATACAATATTATACACGATTATAATAAATATAAAAAATATTAATCCTATAAACGTGATAAGTGTAAAAACACAAATACATAATATAACATTCTAAGTATGATCAATCTTACGAATCTCAAATGCGTTTTTAAATACCGGATTTTAATAAATAATGATGTTACAGATACTTATGACCTAATCTAATTTTTGTTTTTTTTTTATTTCATCATATGAATATTTTTATAAAAGCCAGGCACCATTCGGCATCAGTGCTATTGTAATGTTGTATCATCTACAAAAAGTAGATTATCATTTAAGATATACGATTCGATGTGAAAAACAATTTAAATGTTTATCTTACTTCCTGGAGTAATGTAAAATAATAAAAAAAAAATTTTCGAATAATCTATTGACCACTTAAGCTCAAATTATTGTTACAATTTTAAAATCGGGTGATTTAATGTGTTAATTAAGTTTTTATTTGAATTTTACAAAAGGCAGTGAAATTGTCAAAATATTTTTTTAATTTGCAGTTTATTTGACAACCTCTGTTCTGTTCTTTGATTTCTTTATGCCAGTTGAGTACAAATCAATTAACCAATGATTTTACAATCTCATTTAATTTTATGGATATTGATTAGATTTTATTTTTAATTGCAATTCTAGTCCCGAATAAATAAAATTATTGTAAACAGAACTCATATTCAGGTATACCTGCAATTGCAAATTCTCGACATTCGTCATAATGTATGCTTATTTCTATTCACAATAAATAATTAGGTAATACATGTGAAATGTAAACAGTGGATATTACACAATCAAATGTTTAAATCCATTATAATACATTAATTCAGCAAAAATATATATACAAGTGAAATATAAATTTAAGGAGTTCATATAGCAAGGTGACTATTCTCCCTTGTTACAAGTAATAAAAAAAACAATACATATAGTAAATATCCAATGAAATCTTACTATTATTTCTATATCGACATAATTTCAATTTCGTTGAACATATAACTTTAATGGGGCCCAGACGAAAAAAAATCATCCTCCATTAAGTAGTAAATACTACCAATACTTCATTGCATTAATACAAAAAAATAATTAAAAATAACCGCCAGCTTGACAAAAAGCATACACTATGACGTGACGCGCTACCAACATTACAGCGCGAACATGGTGTCCTCGTCTTTTTTAATCTGTCGCGGGCGATTGACGACACTGGCGGCGGTCACGTTGGTAGTGGTGGCGGGCGGCAGGTCGGCGGCGGGCAGGCTGTCGGCGGCAGCGGCGCGCTCCGCCAGGAACTTGTCAAAGTCACTGCTCGTCACGCTCTCTTGTGCACCGTTAGCTTCGGAAGCGGCCTGGCAATTAAACAAAAAAAATATGCTACTTATTTAAGGAATACTGACTGAACCTGTATAGCATATACTTTTTTTATTTAATAAATTAAAAAAGTGGTATTTCCATTCCCATTCCATTTTTTACAGTTAAACATAATTTATAGGCTTCTATTTATTATTTCCAACGAATGATCTTCGTACAATTTAAATAATAAACCTGTAATCTGTAAAAATTGAATGAAAATTTTTACAATAACATTTCTTAAAAATGTATCAAGTATTTTTTTTACAAAAATGTGAGAAACACTATAATTACAGCGCGTGAATAATGGAATTATTTAAAGGAATATATAAATAGCATGAGACGAAACAAAAACTCAAGAACACAATAAACAAAAAAAACCCAATACAATCTTGTGGTTAAAAACAAATCAAATAAAAAATAAATAAAACAAATGTTCACCTTTTCTTGGGCTAACCAAGCCGAGATCTCATCGAACTCCCTCTGATCCATCCCAGTCGGCTACCGAACAACGAATAAACAAAAAACAAACATAAAACAAATACACATAAATAACACATAATTAAATTAAAATCGTTTCTATTCTGTTCTAATCGTGTTATTAATCGTGTTATTCTGTTCTAAGGATAGAAAAATGTTTTAGAAAACGTAATATTAATAATCGTAGCAGTGTACTCAAATTCTCGTCCCTTGAAGGTTTTCCAATTCCAAGGATTGATGAATCTCTTTAAAAAGTATTTTACTTTAATAGCCACGGAGAGACTTAATATTATTTAGCGTTATAAACATTTTTCTATACTTCAACAGAATATCTTGGATCAAAAACAAACAGATGAGCAGTTTCATCCTATAGGTTGTAAATTAAAGTGCAAAAAACTTTACAACTTTGATTTGACATATAAAAAAATATAAACAAATATTACTTTTTACCTATTTTTTGTGTAATAAATAAACATATTGTTTAAAAAGTTTAAAGTGTAAAAATTCATTGTTTTTACACAACCAAAAGACATAAGGATTATATAAGTGATATAAGAGTTAAATTTAATGATATTGAAGGTAAGGGTGGGGGAGTGTCTAACAAATGACCATCTTTGACAAGGGCGAGGGAGGGGTCAAATCTATAGATGACCTCTAATAAGTAAATAAGTATAGAGTATTCACCAATGGCGTGTTCTGCGTGGGTCGGAGCGCGACTACGGCGGCGAGCCCCGCGTTGCGCTGCTCTTCTGAATTATCCGCGTAACTGCTGCCACTGGGTTTTTATTCAAAATTAGTCGTAGCACAGGGGCACAAGTGTGTGATTGTAAATGTAACGGTTGTGGGTTCGATCCCCACTCGAGGAAATGAATTATTTATTACATGCACATTTATTTCATGTGTAGTGTATTTTTTTTTGGGTTAAGAAAAAGGCTGGATGCTTATTTGTCTATAATTAATACATGATATTATTATGATATGTTTGACTAACTGTAACAAATATAGATTCAAATCATAATAACGGGAATATTTACATTTATAATATAAGTGAAATGTAATTATCTTAGATTACTAAGAAAACTAAATGTGCAAAATTAATAAATCTTTAGGTACACCACAAAGAGCTTGGAAGGCGTGATGGTAAATAAAATAAATATATTTTTTTAACATAAACAATATAAAAAAATAACTAATAACAACAACAAAACTGAAAGCATAATTAAATATTTCTCACCCAGTTTTAGTAGTTTCATACGTAACGTTGCGTGACTGCGCGAACATGTCGAACTCGTCCTTAGAGCTGCTTGGCGACTTGTCAACTTGTTCATCTTTCACCGCTAGAAATGTAATACATGGTTATCCTCTATAGTCTATACAAATAAATAGATAAATATAAATATCTATATATTATCTCTGCGCAAATAAATACTTATTTTTAACTTCACGCTGTATCCCGCATTTAGCAGGGTATTATTATTTTTGCGAACACTATTAAGTACTTACAAAGCTTAGCCACATCAGGAACGTCATCACTTAGATCGATCAGCGCGTCATCGTCTTTCTTTTTAGCTGAAACAATTTTTATACCATTTTTTTTTTATGTAAAAGCGTCTATATTTATAATAATGTAAAAACTGACAATATGACTAGAAATCGGTTTTTATTTTGGAAAAGACCATAATTGAGAATTGGGCGAAAAGTGGGGATTGGAGTGGCTTAACCTCAGGTTCCCTGTACTTATCCTACTGCTATGAAATATAATGATGCAGTGTTAAGCTAAAAGAAACTTACGTGAAGTAGTTCCGGGTACACCCATAGCCGCTCCCAAAATGGCGGACGGCGTGGCGCCACCGGTCGCGGCAATTCTGTAATAATTAATTTTGTTGATTAAATATAATTTTGTTAAGTCACTTTTTGTAGTACTTAAAAGTATATTACTAAGAATTAGGACCACATATTACGTAAGGGAAATTGTAAGAAATACATGATTCACGGAGCTACCTGAATGCACTTAATTATAGGTATAAGGATAATTATAAGGAGGAATTATAAGGATAACATATCAAATTAAATAGTACCTAAAAAAATGTATTTATGGTCATACAAAATTAAAAATACACAACAGCCCACCTATTATTAATAAACCGCGAATGTCTCAACAGCAGGTTATGCAGACGATCGTTAACTAGAAGCAAGTCTGCCGTGAGAGGAGCATCGCCCGCCAATCGCGCTACTAGTTCCGCCACGCGAGTTTGCATTGCACGTAATGTATCTGCTAACTCCTGTATAGATAAAGCATAGAATATTATTACATAGTATCCCACACAAAGAACTTAAATAATAAACTTCACTGTACCTATTGCAGGGTACTTTATGTTACTACATTAAATTTTTAATTTAAACAAATTGCGATTTAAATAACACCACGCCAAACCAGGGAAATGAGAAGAATTTTACATATTCTAATGGTTCTGGTTTCTTGCAATAATTTATTTACATTGAACAATATAATATTTTTTTAAAAACAATTTTTTATGAGTTCTTCAGAAAAGATAACACGGGAAGGGACTTAGTAACATTAAAATAAGGAATCATATGAAATATTTACTAATTACTTAAAACATTAAATTTAAAATCAAAATATCAATTTATATTTAAGATAATAAACAACATATTTGTAATTCCACTACACTAAAATACTTTGTCATTTAAAAACAATTTAAAAAGCTCCTGACTGTCATTTACTAATTCACATCACTACTCTTAATTTGCCACGTAGAATCTTTCTAAAGATTAGATATTACCCCCACATAATCCGATATTACATACAAAAATGAAATCCACATATAGCAACTCTAGGTTGGTGGGTTGGTTTAAGTGATATAGCTGGGCAGTGAACTTGTCATGTCATTAAAATGGTTCATTTTTCATACAGAGGTTTGTAAAGAGTAGTAATACCCGAACAAAAACAAATATTTCATACAAAATAAAAATAAACACTAACGTCTAGCAACTCCAGGTCGGTGTCGTGGTGTTGGTGGTAGGGCTGCGCGGTGAGCTCCGTGAGCATGTCGTTCATGACCGTCATGTTACCCTCCACCACGGAGAGGTCCGCGCGCAGCTTGCTCGTTTGACTTTCGGACAGGCTCACCTGAGAACATTTGGATTTATTTTTAAAGAAAATACACAAATATAAACAAATATAATAGTATACATCCATACCTATATTATAAATTCGAAAGTAACTCTGTCTGTCTGTCTTTTACGCAATCAGGGCCAAACCGCTAATTTATTTGTGATAAAATATTCATATAGAGAAACTTGACAGTCTCGGGATGAACATAGGATACTTTTTTTTTTCATATTTGTAATATTTTCGATATATACCAATATATTGCGTTGCTAAGCAACGGCTTGCAAAGTTTGTTGTTTTAAAAAAACGTCACCCAAAGTGAGTTTGTTTGCTTAATGCATACATGGCGCGCGCCGATATAGATTTGTATACATTAACAAAAATTAGATGATTTCTATAATTTGATATTCATCCTTATGAAAATAAATATAATAGTCACTT
>DWNA01001537.1:0-14364 GCA_018249835.1 Heliconius besckei | reverse complement strand
AATAAAAATACTCGAACCGAATATATTCGGCGCCATAGCCGAATAATTCGGCCGGATATTGAGTATTGAAAAACATGCCGAATACACCGAATACCGAATACAAAACGAATATTCGGCGCATCTCTAAATTAAACGACAATACTATATTTTAATTTTACCATAATACAAACAATATTTATCAAACCTTTTGTTGAATATCGAAACTATGAGGGCTCATTGTGTCGGAATAACTAGTTATATTAATTCACAGTTCAATTATTTTTATAAATGTCGATTCTAGGTACCTACATTATAATGTCAAGTTTTAGTTAAAATGTAAAGAATAATCACTCCCAATGTGTTTGCTCTGGTTTGATTTTTGAATATGTATACAATTTAAAAATAGTATCTTATTTTTATATCTATCTAAAGATGTTTTCTAAAAAACTACTTGCGCTTACAAGTATTATATGCTAAAGACTGAATCACGAAAGCCTTAGAACACGAAAGGTGTTTAACCTAGTATTTAGTATTCCCGCCTTATCACCGTTTCCTGCATGCTATTGAGACCTGCAGTACATTGCGCGAAGTGCAGGTATTTAGGGGTGAATTCTAATAAACCATGAAACATTGAACACAATGAAATATTTTTAAGAGTCTAAATTTTAAATTTTATAAAAATCGGTGGCGATTTAAGAATTTTTCCATACAATCTTTCAACCCCTTATTTGCACCCTTAGGGGGAGAATTCTAGAAAACGATGAAACACGTGTTCAATTAAATACTTTTAAAAATCTAAATTTAAAATTTTATAAGAATCGGTGCCGTTTTAAATTTTTTTCCGTACAAACTTTCAACCCCTATTTCACCCCTTTAGAGTTAAAATTTTTCAAAATCCCTTAGTGGATGTCCAGATAACGAAAGTAAACATTAGTCCAAATTCCACGTTTCTACCATCAGCGGTTACAGCTGTGCGCGCGTCTTACCTCAGTCAGTGAGGACAAGTCCTTTTATATATATAGATAATTAATGGCGATGGCTTTTTAAATATTTTGAATTTTCAATATTTAAAATTAGGAAAATGAATAAACTTTATTCACAATTCTTTTTAATTTCTACATATAAGCACCATGCTTCTATACTAATATTATAAAGCTGACACGTAAATTAATTGAAGTAAAAATTAATTAATTGAAGGAAAAATGTATAAGTTATAATATATCAGGTTTATCCCTTCGTTGTAACCCACTATATCTGTGGTTAGAGTTACATGACTGCAGATACAGTGTTTTCACTCGACCACGGGGGGAAGCTGCAGGTAAAACTAGTGATCTAAGAAGCCTATGCCTAGAGTCTAGCCTAAAAATTTTACCTAAAGAGAAGGTAATGACTCTGGGGAAGTCATATCTTCCCTCGGCATTACAACATTGTAATTTAGAGTTTATTAAAATTAATTAAATAACTTATTTATATATTACATATTCAGAAACACTTATTGCTAAGAGATGATTCAAACGTTTAAAAATGTTATAAATATCTTTTTTTGTTCCAGATAATCAACTTGGTAGGTCAGCTGGGTGGCTGCGTTATGGTCCTCGGTAGGCTTAAAGTGGACATCGCGTGTGGAATACTGTTCTTCATCGTCGTATTACAGGTATAAAATAGTAAAAGAATAATATATTTGATTTAAAATATTGTTAATTTTCTTTATTCTTGCCAAATTTTGTCTCGGGGATAAGCGGGATTATAAGTTGCGCATTGCGTGTAGAGTGGTAGACCTCAATGTCGCGCCTTAGAACGTAGTAGCGCCGAAGAAATGAAAATATTCATAAATAATTACTCGTTCAGAGAATCGAACCTACAGCTGTCGCGTTACAGTCACTCGATTGTACCCGGTACATCTGCGCCACGACGGCCTTATTTCAAGCGTCTAGCACTTCATACAAATATTATTCAAAGAATATTATTTCACAAATAAAGTCGCGTAAAACTTAATACGTAAAATTAAATATTATGACTTTGTAACGTTTAAACTATAAACCTTCTGATGTAATCGATAATACATTTTTTTTTTTCCCTCTATATTTAGGAACATGTCTTTCGCATTTGGCAGCGTCACTATATTATTTGATTATTTCCCAAATTCGCGTGTAAATATGTCGCTATAGCCAAATGCGCAATATAGACGCGGCCTTTGTTCGGACAGTGACTTGACCTATTTTGGACATTATTTTTGAATTCCCCGCTTGTGAGTTGTGATAGCAGAAACGTGTCTGTCAATCCAGATTATTTATTCTAAATGATCGATGAAATATCATCGAAAATAAAAAGACTGCAATAGCAGTCTTATAATTTTAGAGGGAGCAAATTATTTTAAACGTAACAATCAACTAGCAGTTCTAAGATGATACTAAGATATGTAGAACATTTCCGGTACATAACTCATACTCATACATCCTTTGTCTTTCCGTTCATAATTTCAATAACTTAACTAAGAGAAAAGACTAAAAATTCATTCTTTTAAATACGTTATCTTTATAGGCGAGGACGAATATATTTATTCAGCAAATTATTACTAATTATTATCTAATGAGCATGTATGTACAAAGCTACAGTAACTTTACTAATATAGTCGATAAGAAAATAGAAAGTATAATTATTTCTTTTCTCTCTGTCTTTGCATTTCAATTGAAGAAATAATATGGCGATGACAGTATAAGAATAATTTGATGTTATAATGCTGTTATTATTGAAAATAATATACCTATGAATAATGTAATGTCAACCGTTTTTAATGGGGAAAAGAGTGTCTTAACACTGGGTTCCCTGTGTCTACCCTGCAGTGTGCAAGATACAGCTTGAAGCTGATTTAATTTTTTTTTATAATCCCAATTGCTTGAAAGTATTTAATTACACAGTTAGTTACTTATCAGACTTCTATTCGCAGTTTCGATAGTTTCTTACATAATATCGATATGTTATTCTTATCGCACACATTACAATACATTTATATCGGATTTATTGATAAGTGACAAACTACATATAATCATTAAATTTTGATATAGTACGTGAGAAAATGAAAGAATTAGAAATTAAGATAAGTAGTAGTAAGTACAATGTATTTTTGTCAATCTTTTGACTGGAGGGGAAAGATATTAATTCCAATAATATGTTAAATTTATTTGTACTGAATCTGTCACCTGTTGATTTCTGGTATACGTAATATTACAATATTAATATTCTACTAAAAATATACAGATTATAAGGACTATCTTAGTATTATACTAATGAATACTTGAATTTTGAGTACCTGCATTTTACATTTTTTTATTGCTTACTATTTTTTATGAACTATTTGACGTTAATTCTCAATATTATAATATTTAAAATATCAACTGTGTTCTTAAAAAAACTAAATATCTTTTCAGACATTCGCCTACAGTATATTATGGGACATGCAATTCTTGCTCCGCAATCTGGCCCTCATCGGAGCCTTATTACTAGTACTGGCGGAGGCCCGAGCGGAAGGGCGAAGTCTTTTCGCCGGAGTACCCTCCTTAGGCGAGAACAAGCCGAAGACATACTTGCAATTGGCTGGCCGTATCCTATTGGCCTTTATGTTCATCACGTTATTGAGATTTGAAGTATCTTTCTTACAGGTAAGATTTTTTAATATGATAAATATTTCTTGTGCTTGATGATTGTTAGAGGTCGTCGTGACGCAGTAGGACATTAACCGACTACGTGCGACGGTTGTGGATTTATTTTCCTATTCGGGGAATGATTAATTATGTTTTAGGTTATTTTCATTAGTATTAGTTAGTAATGAGTTCCGTCACTTAACGAAAGAAAAGGAATGGAGTCTCTCAACACTGGATTTCCGCCTACCCACCTATGCGGAAACAAAACGTGAACTTGCTATAATCAAACTTGTTACCTATATTTAAGTAATGTAACTGCAGTGTGTAAAAAGAGTTTTTAAATATGTTTTAGAATATTCTGTTAGAAATTGATTGTGATTAATCTATTTTATATTGTTCAGTCAACCTTTCATATCGGATTAAGAGTTAAACAGCAAGTAGTGGGCGACGAGCTTAGTCTCATTTAACTTGAAATGCATTTGACGTAAATAACTTTATAAATTATTCATGGCCATCCCTCAATGTCAAGTTGTACAAAATTATTCTTAAATTATTATATTTTTATAGGACGCACTCTTGTTTTTTGTTTGTTATGAGTACAATTAACTTATTAGATAAATTTAATTACTAGCTTCGATGTGGAAGATGTGTGAAAATAAAAAATATTCTATTTTAGTTTCAATAACTTTTATAATGAATTTTGAAGGTATTGCTCGAATCGAGACGGAACCGACCCCACAACCTGTAGCGTTTACAATCGCAAGCTTGTGCCACTCGCCATGCCTCAATTATGTAAATAGGGATTATATTAGATTTAGAGTTCGATACCTGCTTGGAGGAACTATTGTATTTTAATTATTTTTATTTATTACTTTTAGAACGTAACGCGGGTTTGATTTCCGCCTTTCATCACGCAATGTCTTGACAGTTGGGCAGAAATTGGGCAATAGAGTGAATCGAACACTAGACTTACACTTTTCTCCTGCAGCAAGTTCCTCTGCACAACTTGCTGCAGGAGAAAAAGCATTATACTGCTTTTTTAAAATACAAAATGTACATTTACGTGTCTTAACACTAGCTTCCATCTAGCTACCAAAATAAGGTGGATAGATATTTTTTCTAATTATATTCATATTATCCAGATTGTCCAAGACCTCCTCGGCAGTATCCTCATGGTGCTCGTGACAGTGGGCTATCGTACCAAGCTATCAGCTCTCATGCTGGTACTCGTTCTAACTGTTCTCAACTTGTACCACAACGCGTGGTGGTCTGTTCCGAACTACAAGCCTTTAAGGGACTTCCTTAAATATGACTTTTTCCAGGTTAGTTTTAACTTTTGCAAGTATTTTTTATGTTAATTTTAGTTTAGGTATATGGTTAGATACGGATAGTTTGCAAATTGACGTATTAGGCAGTTTATGTTGTAATATTAAACATATTAAAAAAACATATAGTAGTGAAAAACTACTTGGTTTTTTCTATACTATAATAATAATACCCGAATAGTAACCATAATAATGATTACTAGCTATTTTAAAAATTTGAATAGAACATTTATAAAATATGATATATATTTATTGTAAAGCATTTAATGAATTGACACCCTCATGGCGCAGAGGAAGCGTGCCTTACTGCCTAATTATACTTTCTACTAAATAACTACTACTTGTATCTAAACTCAGAAAGAATAGATTAGAGGATGTACACAGATAAACTATGAAGTATGCTTAATTATAGTAAGAAACTTACTTATTTACATAAGTAATGATTTTTTTTTTTTTTAATATCATATTGCATGACGTGACAATAAAATATTACTGTTATAATGATGTGGCCAAGTCATTTTGATAAGAAGTAAAAAAACGTTATATAATCATGCTTCTATTTTTTTTTATATTACTGTGTAAGACATGACATGATGAAAATAATATGAGTGTTTTAAATTAAGTAAGTTGACATACATACTTATATACATTATGCATTATAAGGTTAAATTATATTATATAAGAAATCCTACTAATAATACGAGAATAAATACGATAAATATATATTTATATTTGTCTATCATTCATTCAGTCATTATATAATATGATGACGTTCAAAGTTCACGCAGGATATCGCTTTTGACTTGAAATGTAGAAACGTTTTCGCAGTTTTAATGTGAAATTATAGTTTATAGAATGCAAATATATATTGAAATTTCCAGACTCTATCAGTGATCGGCGGTCTTCTCATGATAGTGTACCTCGGGCCGGGCGGCGTCAGTATGGACGAACACAAGAAGAAGTGGTGATTGTTGACAGACTCTGAGTAACATTGTTGACAGTGTATGTAAATATGCAAAGTATATCATCGCCCGAAGGCACTAGGGGGTTCAATTTAAATGTCATATGTTAGGTTTGTGATTTGTTTTTCATGTTCTAAGGCAATATGTTTTATTCTCTTAGTGTTTTTTTTTCTATGTTAAACAGTGCTGTAGCAGTGTCTGTCTGTAAACTACTCTGTGCTCCGTATTCCATATTTTCAAATATCTTTTATAAAATTTAAATATGGAAACATATGTTGCTCTTCTATTGTTTTCTAGCGGAGTCTAAAAAATTATTTAGTGATTAAACCACTTTGAGTATAAAATATACATCTTACTTTAAAATTAAGTGGAAATTGTAAGCATTTTCTTATAATTAAAATTTGTTACTCGCCGGACCTTCTAAGATCTACACAAGTTTTCATAATATTCACATAAAATAATGTAGTTTTCTAATCTTTCATAAGTCAATTTTATATATTTCTAGATGACATGATAACGATTGTCTACGTAAAAATAATGACACTTATAAATTTTTTGCACAATAATTGTTCATGTTTATTTTTTTTATAAATTATTCTGATTGTGTTGTCTATGATCATTGTTTTTTTTCCTTGTGTTGTTTAAGTACAGTCGTCAAAAATTCATATAACACTAAATGTATTGTAGTTGCATTCCGAATTTACTGTATTAAATATGTAAATATATTCGTACTTATTGACTGATGATTTGTATATTTAAAAAAAAAAAATTGCTGTAAAAGAATATTTTTTAAATGCCGTTACGACGGGTCTATAGACGCAATGTTACGATGTATTAGCACTATTCTTCCTTGTTAACATTATTTCTACAAAAAATGTATATGAAAAGACAAAAAAATATTTTTATAGTATTTTTTTTATTTATTTTTATTGTACGCTTGTGAAGTATAGTTGGACTCGTAAATGGAACGTTCTGAATAAATATAACATAATATTTTCATAGCTTTTATTTTGTACTTCAGTACGAGACCTTTTGCCACGTCGTATATTTAAAGTGGACAAAGTCTTAAATAACAATTAATTTACTTTTCCAATATTTAATAATAAACAAATTCAACAACTAATTGCAAATATTTTGTGGTCCTATTGTTCAGTCGCTTCGGCTTCACGCTTGTCTTTATTTGATATATATTTGAAAACTTTATTAGCCAGCTGTCTATACTTTTCAGCGTGGGCGCTATCTGGCAAGGCATATATAGCTGGTTTGCCACTGTTTATACATTCCGACATATTGGAATCCACTTCGAAACTCTCAATAATCTCTAGACCCATATCTTCAGCGGTCTTCTTAGTTTCGTTACCAAAAACATAATTTTTGGTGCCGCATTTATGACATATCGCATGCGACATGTTCTCTACCAACCCAATTATAGGGACTTTGAGTTTTTCGAACATGTTGACGCCTCGTTTTGTGACTTGTAAGGCGGCTGATTGCGGTGTAGTTACAACTAGAGCGCCTGGAAAGAAGAGTATTATAATTATTTTTTTCCCCTTTTTTATTAGAATCAGACAGAGAAATAGGTAATTAAAAAATTTTTTATTCGAGATTTTAAATTCCAACGGCTACTACGCAATATAGAGGAGTTTTACCTTAAGAAATGGCCTTTAATTTGATTTAATTGATATTGATTTTAATCATTTTAATAATTTTCGCAACACTTAAAGCATTTCTTTTGTGACACTGAAAACAATTATATACATTGATTATGAATTATTACCATCGATAGGTAGATTCTGAGCCAATGATAAATGTGTATCGCCGGTCCCTGGCGGAGTGTCCACAATCAGACAGTCTAAAGGTCCCCACGCTACGTGTCGAGTTAGACGGTCTAATGCTTGCATTACCATTAGACCACGCCATACTACTGCATTCTCACCCGATACTAGGAGGCCCATTGACATGCTTGAAAAAGATTTATTTTTACTGAATATTCCTTTTTATATATGCATAATCTATAATAATGTTATGACGTTTAAGAAATTGGTTGAACACGCAAATTTCACGCGAACTACTAGTACGAAAAGAAAAGTTATTTTAAATTGGATAGTTGAGATAAATTGGATTCGCCGTTCGGATTCCGTCGAACGCAGACGTGTGCAAGCAGAACGTATTGTCAACCGGTTTCTACATTCAACCGCATAGTGCAACTGTACCTAGAAATTGCATCATATCATTTAACGGCAAGTAAATGAATAAACAAGATACAACCGATATGGAAACCGAGGGAGACAAACTAAGGAGTACTTTTTGAGAAGAAAAAAATGCTGCACTGGAAGAAGTTAATAATAACTTAAAAACCTTTAAAGACGATATTAAACAAATGTTAACTAATTGAAAAACCGATATTACCGGAACATTATTTTCCGAAATAAAATCAATAAAACGAGATATTGGCTAACTAAAAATTGTTAATATAATTTAAATTAAATAAAAATATTTGCATACCACTTTACTCCATAGTTCAGCAGAGGCTCTATGAGATTATCATCATTAAGCATGGGTTCACCACTGATATTCATCATAAGAGGTACCGAAGGACCAAAAACATCAGCATCTAGAAGTCCTATTTCCTTATCTGGCTCTATTACTTTCATAGCACATGCGAGATTCACTACGAAAATATTATTGATGGTTGAGTAGGTGCTTTACAAAAAAAATCTAATAAGTAAAACAATCATAAAAACATATAAACTTTGGATTAATATCAACATTATATCTAATCATGTCTTTAGGTACTTAACAAATTTGAATAATTATTACTTATCACTCCATAGGAAATATAATGTTATTAAAGTAAGAGCAATTATTAACCAAAATTGGAAGTCTGCAGTACACATATTTGGTCCTTTATTTTCTAAACTAATCTAGACTATCAGACAATTCAGCGAAAACGGGGAAATGTCTTAAGGATAAGTTCAAACTGGCTGCTTTTTGTTTTATGTGGAATATAGCGTAGATTAGAAAAACAAACAAAAATGCAAAGCATACCAGCAGTAGTAGTTTTCCCAACTCCACCTTTTCCAGATGCAACCAGTATAATGCTTTTAACACCAGGTAATGATTTCTTTTCGGGAAGCCCTCTGGCCATAATTTTAGCTCTATGTTCATTAACATCGCTTTTATTGTGTTGGAACCTAATTACAGTAAGGTATGGTGTTTGCTACAATAAGATACAATATTTCGTAAGTACAAAAATATGTTACATTTATTTTAAAATAATAATTGTCAAAAAAATGTATTTCACGTAGAAAATAATACATTAGTTGTGATAGCCTACATACTGTGTTTATATTTGAAGCAAGTACTCGTAGTCCATACACTTTCGGTATTATTATTTTTAAATTCATTATTTTTGCAAAACACTTCTTAATTGAGACTCCTTATATGTTATTTGCTATTTAACTATCAATATACTTTAAATAGCAACAATTTACTCTACACTCGTAAATTGAAATGGGCTAGCTGCTGAAATTTTTGTCAACCAATGAGCTTGCAATGAGCCAAGTTCACACTTTCACAGTATAACAGCTGATGGCTGACACAGATAAAAAAACATTTTTATATTTAATAGATGTTCAAAAAAGTGATTTTTTAATACTGATAATGATTCCGTTCAGTTCTATACATCGACGTTGTAAATTAATATTATGAAAAATAAAATACTTTCATTATAAAAATACAAATACTATTAACAGTACTTATTGTATTTATTCATTTTTATAGAATTAATAAAGCTTATTAAAAAACGTAACAGTTTAAATGTGTGTAACAAAGTCCATGTATTTAAGAACGTACTTCACAACTGTCATTTATGGTGTGACCGATTTGCAATGTTTCTATGGTGAGAAAAAATTCGAATATACATGGAATATTTCTAGAATATTGTAATTAAAAAAGCTGAAGTAAACATGGCTATTTGTTTACGAACGCTTTCTCATAAAATATTGCCCATAAATGGATTCGTTACTACTATAAATCATTCTAATCGGCTGTCCCGGAAAATCCCCCTGCGGACACAATTTCTCGAAGATGTAAGTGCTATTGCTGTTTTTCTTAACTATTTTAAAAAATTAAACTTGTTTAGTAATTTATTATAAAAGTGTCAAAGGCTCATCAATGAAATCGTTTTTGAATATCGAATTTGACCTCGAAGCAATCATATTAAAGATATTATTTACAATTATTATTTCAGTTTCTCAGCAGTAGGCGCATATCTAGTTGCCAAGCGGCTCCAAAGTATGTTGCAGAAAATAACATCGATGATGTTTACATTCACGAGGTTGCCATTGCCAATAGTTACCTAACCCAAAAGTCGAACGAAAAGCCGAAACTAACCTACATAGACAAAACAGATTCAAAAGAAACCAATGACGTTATAGAGAATTACTTTAATTATTGCGTTGATGGTATGAAAATATTAAACTTAACTAGTGATGACTATGTAGAACAGCCAGATGCAAAGAAATTACACAAAATACCATCTATTAGTATGAATGATGTTGATTTTTCTAATTGCAATGAGGTAAATTTAGATTTTATTATACTGAGTGTAACAATTTATTCTAAATTATATAAAATATAATTTTAAAATACGACCTCTTATTTTAAGGATATAGTACCCACATGTTTATCTGACTTTGAGCGAGATGCAATTTCATACTGTAGTGGACCTACAGTATCTGCACAAACTACTACCAGTGAACCTGATAATGAAGGAAAACCCAGTGAGGAACAACTTATGAAAATATTTACCACTCTCTCTAATAATGTAATATTTATATTAATATAATTATATCTAAAAATCTGTAAATAATTTGAATATTTATTAAGACAAATATTTATTATTATTTTTCAGATGCCTAATTTGTTTGTGAAACCATTAGATTATTCAATCTATCATCCCAATTTAGTGTTTGTAAATAACATTAGGGGCACAACAACTGTGTAAGTTATTAATTTGAACTGTTATTGTGGACTTATAGTTTTATAGTATTGAGAGAAAAGTAGATCAATCTATGTTATTTTTCTTTTAGAGGATTGTTCCATTATGTGAAACAAATAGCACTTTTGAGGACAGTGGCACATATCAAATTTGCTTATGTTAATTTTGAAATTCTGAAGATTACAGCCCACCCTGAGGATTCTTCAATAAGGTATAATTTGTTGTCATTTTTCTTTTTATTCATTTTATTAGATATTTAACTATAACATTATAATTTGTAGAATGAGATGGAGGATCCGAGGAATATCAGGTCTTAAAGTATTCTTTATGTTTTGGAAATACAAGTTGTGGGATATAAAACAAGTGTTCAAAGATCAGGAACTGTAAGTTATACTTCATAATGGAACTAACAAAACAATTGTTCTTTCATATAACGAAACTTACTTCAGGATATTATAAAAATATATTTTTTTTCCAGATGGTATGATGGTTTTTCAACATTCTATGTTGGTTTTGATGGTCTTATTCAGAAACATATTGCCGATAAGGTAAGATCTTGTGTGTAAAAAATCATATAAATCAAATTTATTTTTATTTCCACACTGGTAACAAGAAAAATTTTGCCATGGAGTTCTGCCACCAAAAGTGCAATATCTCAAAAATTGGTTAGTGTGTGGGGAAAGAATCTTCCCTTTGCCTGTCTTTCTTTATATGGGATACAGTGAAAAGCTAAAAGCTGAAAAAATCATCATAAAATTTTTTGTACCTAATTTCACAGGTAATGCCAGATCAAGATAAAATAGTTGATGATGAAGAGAAAGCACCCATTGCAGCAAAAATTGCTTTACTTATTGGTCTTCTTCCTAGAAACTATTTATCAGATGTAACTCCATACTTCACCACCTCGTCAGGCACAAGTGAAGAATGCACACCTCTGCCATTCAAAGCTTTAGAATAAAATTAGAGCTACCATATTTAATGGTATTGTGATATTATATTGCTATGCTAAATAAATTGCAAAATCTTTTAGACACAAAGTTATGATCATTAAATAATGTTTTCCTATTTATTACTAATTAATAAATTTTATTTTATAATGTTAGTCCGCAATATTGATGTCTATTTGAAAAATATTGTCTGCACTATGCAATTAAGTGCATTAATGTGAGATTTGCAATGGACACTGTAATATTTTATCGTGATAATTTTAATAGCCTTGTAGTTTGTATGGTAGTTATGTATTAAATAAACTTCAATGTTAATAATTATCTTGTTTTTTATTTATTGTTTGGTAATGAGAAAATAAAAATGAAAACTAACCAAGAGAATCAATAAAACTTAAATTTTGCTTAATAAATAAATCAGACCACAGTAAATTTCAGAAGGAACTCCGATGTGAATAAATATTTTATTAAATAAGAAGTAACGTTAACACATGTATGTAATACATTAATACTATGCTACTAATATCAAAAATAAATATTACATAACATATTTTAATTATATAAAAAAAAATTTTTGATGCGGCAACATCCAAATAACTAACAAAAAATTAGTTCCATTCAAGTGTGCATTTCATTCTTTATTCACATTCATAGTGCCGTGTTGGTAATCTGTGTCCACTTTGTAGTTTTCTTTCGTACGGGAGTATTGTTGTTAAAATATATTCATTGATTTTATAATATATTTAACTTAGAAATAATTTATGACTTATATGTTTAATTAGTGAAGTTTGGTGATTGTGGTGCTGCGGACTGTTTTCCTTGTGCTCATGAATTTAAACATTTAATTGAAAACCTTTTGAAAAAAATTGGGGCTCCAAATCGAGTACCGTGTTATTGTTCGTGATGTCATGACTACGGTAAGCTTATCAAACACTTTGGTGATTGTTACTGGTGGGGTCAACGGTCTCTATAATCTTAAGGGCAATTTGTCTTAATTAAAAGTAACCGCTACACGTCGAGACGCAGCGAGTTTAATATAAAACTATGGAAATTTGCCAAATCGGTCATAGATGGCATAACTAATGTTATAATTACTCTAAAATTGATAATTTGGTCAGTGCTGCTTGTAACAAGCTTAGTTAATTTATTCTTACGTTCTGTATTGATCTATTAAGTAAAAAAGAATTTAAACTATTTGTTTTTCGTTTCTATAACATTTCGTTCTTACAAAAATATATTTAACTAAATAAATTTTTCGTGTGTTAATGTGGGTTGAAATGATTACTGTTAAGCATGACTGATGCTAAAACTAGGTTAGACAGCAATTTGCATGTAGGTTTTTAATGAGAGTTGATCAAACAATTTTATTCAAAATTTAAATTTATTTAATTCAAATTAAATATTGATTAACCATTTTTGTTTTGTATGACATGTCAATGTTTTTTAAAAAAAATAATTGATTTGTAAACATATAAGTATAAACAACATATTTTCTGTTGATAAAAGTTCCATAAGACAAAAGACACCATTATCAAACATTATTAAACACCTATGATTTTAACAAGCTTTTTGTATTGCTTTTAAATTTTTTCAATAATCTTATTAATTGACTTTTAGTAAGAGACTCGTAAAGATAATTTAGACACAATATATTTATATTTTCCCATGTGAAAATAAGTTAAATAATTAGCATTTGTAGAAATAAATGTCAATTGATTTTAACATTATAAAGATATTTATAATATTCACTTTTGTTTTTCTAAAAACATCCATAAAAGAATGATACTACCAATTATAATTTTTCTTTACAAGTATTTAATACTAGTGGCCCGGACGCGGCTACGCCCGCTTGAACTATACGATTATTTATTTAATATATTTAAGAAATTATTTTCGGTTTTCAAAAGAATTTGCAAGAAAATATAAGCCTAAATAATTAAAATAAGTTAAAAAGAATAATAAGTGGAGATTTATTATAAGAAAAAATATCTGAGTTACCGAAATGAACATACAAAAGAAGTAAAAGTAACTAAAGGAAATTCTTAATATTAGAAAAAAACCCTAAAGTTTGCAGTGCGCGCGTACTAAACATTTTTCTATATTAAATAATTAATATTTTTTGCGAACAATATTAAATAAAATTCCAAATGATTAAAATTACGATATTTTAAGTATATAACATCAATATAGATAACCGAACATAGATAAATTAATTATAAGCAGCAAATAATTAAATTAAAATTAACAGTAATTCGAAAATATATAAATATTTACAAAACCATCAAAGTCATCTGCCCGGTCGACATCTCGTTAATTATTTATTATAATGTTATACAGTAAACTATTATATTTATTTTCATAAGGATGAATAATCAATTATAGAAATCTAATTTTTGTTAATGTATACAAATCTATATCTATAGTATATATCAACGCAGACTTTTTTAAACAATATTTAAGGGACAATATTTTTGTAGAATATTGTTTTTGTGTCTCATAAGGTTGAGTCGG
>DWNA01001536.1:0-14365 GCA_018249835.1 Heliconius besckei | reverse complement strand
AACAATACAACGTGGTCAAATTACATGGAGGTCTATTTATAAACTAAATGCTTTTCCAATTAAAGACAATCACACAATATACTCATAAAATTACAATTGGTATTAATAACATAGATTAACAGAATAAAAATTGTAATTGTAAATTAAAGTAATATAGAAGTCATACAGTAAAATAGTCTTAGAAAAGTGTCAAACAAAAATGTCAATTAATTGAATGTCTTAAAATATTATATATATTATAGATTTTAAAAAAAAATAATTAGTTAAAGAAAATTATTGCTGCCGGTCTGCATTGGTCTGCGTCATAAATTTGCTAATTTTGTTTTTGAAAATTGTATATGTGTCGTGAGCTATATCTAAGTCGCAACTTAATTTGTTCAACTCATTATATGTTCTCTGAAGCCTCGCTAGCGGAGAATTCTTTCCTAAATTGCTTTTGCAACATTTGGTGACAAATAAGGGCCTCTGATATCGTGGTGTCACTGGTGGTTCAAGGAGAGCGCTACAATCTATGTTACTATTAAAAAGCTTATGAAGAAATGTCATCTGTAACAGTGCTCTTCGTTCTTGCAAAGAGTAGAGCTTAAAGCGCTGTAGTCTTTCCCGGTACGTATTGGACTTAGGGCCACCAGTACGAATTTCAAGGTGTCATACTAGTGTTTTTTGGATGTTTTCAATTCTATCACAATGAACTTTATATACAGGAGACCAAACTGGGCAGCAGTACTCCAGTTTGCTGCGAACGTAACAATAGTATAATTGTAATATAGTCTCCACTCTTTTAAATTCACGTGAACATCTCAGCACAAGTCCAAGTGATTGGTAAGCAGAATCGAGCATTTTGTTAACTTGATGGATAAATCTTAGTTGGCTATCAATAATTATGCCTAAGTCACGAATATGGTCAACTTCATTTAATGTCTGTGTAGCAATTTTATAAGATGTCTGGTTTTTATTTCTCTTACGAGTAAATTTAATATGGCTGCATTTGTTAGTATTTAAGGTCATCTTATTTGTCAAACACCATTCTGTAATATTGTCTAGGTCTTGTTGAAGTAACAAGCTGTTATAGTTTGTACATATTGTTCAACATAATTTTAAAATAAAAACACCAAATACCCCCTACCTGCGGAGGTCTCGACCCGCCGTGCTTGAGCAGCGCGTGGCGGGTGGCGTGTCCGGCAGCGCGGCGCAGCGGGCTCGCGGCGAAATGCGTGCGCCAAGCGCTCCACGCGAGCGCGCGCGATATCAGGTACGCGTAGTACTTGGCGCCGTAGCCCACTAGATGGCTGAAGCGATGCTGCCACGCCTGGCACGCGGAGAGGGGGATTAATGTTTAATGGAAATTAATATTTTTTATCAGTTTTGATGTGATTTTTATTGGGTGGTATAAAAAATAGCTATACTATTATACACACAAAAGTTGTGCTTTTAAGCCTGACTGTCGAGATTCATATTTAGATTATTTCTATTTCTCCCTTTGACAAGACAAATCGTGGCTATGAGTAAAAACTATTATTTTAATGTTCATACAGGATGAACAGCATTTAGTGAACTGTTTATTAATAATATCAATATTTACGGTATTCTCGACATAGGGCAGTCCATAGTACTGTTTCTGTGCGTGTCGTAACAGCTCCGTGGTGTCGGAGCATAACGCCGCGCCGTGATACTGCTGGTCGAGCGCAGAGTAGAACACCTAAAAAAATTGTATAATAATAAAATCATTATTTTTATCGAAATCTTCAATATGTTTATATAAATTATTCCTAGAACAAAAAATAATAGATAATTTTTTTATCAAATTACGAACTGTATAATCATTATTCTTAATCTATCTATATATATAAAATCGAAAGGTCACTCACACATCACGAAATCTCAGAAACTACATGTGCTAGGAATCTCAAATTTTGCATAGGAGTTATTTATAGGACGTAGGTGCTCGCTAAGACTGGAATTTGCAATATTCGACTTCTAAGGGATTGTTTTATGGGGTTAAAAGTTGTTATGAAACTTCGTTACTACAAATACTAGGAGTCTCAAATTTTGTATGGACGTCACATATAGGACGTAGGTACTCATGGAGACAGAAATTAATAATAACGTAGTTCACGCAGGCGAAGCCGCGGGCGGGCCGCTAGTATTATATATAAATAATAATAAATATTAAAAACAAAAACTAAGGCAATTATAATTATTTTTTTGACCTGCAACTGCATTTCACTGGCTGCAAATAAATGTTTAGAGGCACAAAGTCTTTGCAACATGTCCTCCGGCATGGCCGCTCCTGTTTGAAAATGGCGCGCGAAACGACGGACTACCTGCAATTGTAATATAGAAATTAGAAAATAAAGTAATCTAATCAAAATCAAATAAAGTTCTTAGATTCCTTCTTTTAATGTTATAAAGAGAATACACAAAAGAAGTAACATATTTTAATGATTCGTAGCAAGCAACAGTAGCTACTGATAATGACTGCGACTTAAGCTACTGATTTAACAAAAAAATAAATTTTACTAAAACTATACCTATATAAAACTATCAACTGTAACAAAAAAAACGGTCCCGCGTGTTATATGGCCGTCGTGGAGCAGGGGTAGAGGCCGTCGTAACGCAGGGGCACAAGGTGTGACTGAAACGCGATGGTTGATGGTTTCGATCTCCACTCAAGGAAATAAAATGTTTACTTAAATTTATATTTTTGTTTCTTCGCTCTGGTATCGAGGCAAAAGCGAGGCGTTGACTCCCGCCTCTCATCACGCAATGCCTGCAGAATTCGGCGGAAAGTGGGGAATGAAGTGTATTAACACTGTTCTCTCTGCCTCCCCTACTGTGTGAGGGATACAGCGTGAAGCTGATTTTATTTTATTTATATATTATATATTTACATCAGGACAACCAGCAAAATGTTCCATAAGCACCGACGGCAGTTCTGCCAAATCTGTGGCACAACGTGTTCCTGCCACATGCTGATGCTTCGGCCTTGCTAACATGGAATGTAAGGCATGACCCATCTCATGAAACAAATTATCCACTGCCGAGGCCCCCAATAGTGCTGGGCCCCCTCTATGGCCCCCACAGAGGGACAACATGACCACTACTATGGGGTTCTGGTACCCATCGGGTAGGGCTTTGCCCCCTCGTACTGTAAAATGGCAGTCTTGATGAGGCTTGCCAGCGCGAGCGTACAAATCGCAATATATATATCCTAATGTGCCTTCTTGTGAATGTTCTACGCGTAATTTGTAGACATCGGGTGACCATGATTCGCCTGAAATAAAAATTATATGTTTGTTATATTGTTCTGTAGTTATGTATGTTCATTTAGAACAATAATACAGGTTATTATAAACACATAAAATTATTGAGGCCGTCGTGGTGTAGCTAGACAGTGTCAGACTGTAATGCTGGTAAGTTTGATTTTCACTTGTGAAAATGATATTAAAAATATTTTCTTTTACTACTCAGACTAGACACTAGGTGCCCCGTGCCTACCCTGTTATACCCGATATTATTTCTGTTTACCTTATTTATATCTAACCAATAGATAGAGATAGATTTCCCATACCAGTGACAAAGACTAAAAAGACCTTATCTCAACGTACCTGGCAACATTTCCTCGTTTTCCAATGTAATATCATACAATTCCTGGCACAACATGTTGAGTCCCTCCATGCACGCGCCGAGAGAGAAATACGGACTGAACTCTGAGGATGCGCCGTCCAAGAGTTGGACTTTAGCTTTGTGGGTGTAGTATGGGGTGTCCCAGCACATTAACTCTTTCTGGAGTAGATATTTACCTCTAATGAAGTCTTTTATTTCGTGATTTTTCAATTAAATGAAACTCCTAAGCCGGATTAATCGGTTATATTTAGAATTATAAATTGGCTAGCAAAACCAAAATAAGAAAAACATTTGTTTAGGATTAATAAAGTGTAAACAATGTAGTTTATTGTAGTTGAATAAAACTTGGAAATAAATCATATTAATTTCACTAACTTCTTTTTTTTGTTTTGCGTTTTATCCCTCATAACAGAAAGATAGAGAAACTAGTATTACAACACTCTGTTCTCCATTTCCCGACCAAATTCAAGATATTGCGTCTACAAGATGTTGACTCTCGGCTTTATATTAGTAGATAAGAATGAAGAAAATAAGTGTTAATTTCTTATTTAAAAAGCAGGATAGGCAGGGCAGAATAATAAAGAGCAGAAGCAATTACATATATTTTAAGAGTATAACCAACCATTTAAAACATCAAATTCCTAAGGAAAGTTTAAACTATTTTCATTGCGATAACATACATTAACATATATTGTTAAGAATTATACCTGATAAGTGTTTTCCTTTTTCTTCATATCGGTCATGGCTTCAAAGTCGATGTTGGCTCGATCATGCAAGTTGTCTGACAAGATGTCTAAGAACTGGCGTACATTGGCTGCTGTCTCCATTGTGCTTGCTGTGATTGCCCTGATATTAATATATTAATTATTTATTATACAATGCTCTTATGTTATTTACAATCACTAAACAAAATTACACATTATTATAGAAGAACTGGTGAGAGTTAGAAGATATAGAATGCTTGATTCAACTTGTATGTTTTTTTTTGCCTTATGCTATATCACGTACATAAAAAGGTATACAGAGGGAACCTAGTGTTAAGACACTCTGTTTCCATTAATATACTTCCGTTCTCCACTTTCCGGCCAGTTCTGGAGGCAATAAGTATTGAGTGGCTTAATTTAACGCTGCGCTTTGCATCGACACAAGAGGGAGGAAATGAAAATATTAAATATTTTGTTTCCTCGAGTGGGCATCGATCCCCTAACCTGTCGGGTATACAGTCACAGGCTGGTAAATATCACAACTAGCCTGTATAGTAGGTTTTCTTAGGAAAATAACTTTTTTCCTCATGAACAGAGTTAGAAACTTATCAATATCTGACTGACTGATACATTCTTCATTCAACCCCATGAGTGGGAGGGGAATCGGTGTCTGGGCAGGCCCTCGTGGGGTTCATTTTCCGTCCATTAATATAGGCGGGTCATGGGGGTGGGCCTAGAGGCCCCATTGTTCAGACTGAGGTAGGGGAAGAAAGGAAATGGATGAGCTAGTTCTGCTGGACAGCCAGATCAGCCTAAAAAGACCCTTAGTAGCTGGTACCCAAGGGAGGCCCAGCTTAGGCGACCAGCTATCTTGGCAGCAGCTCAGGAGGGAATATCTGAATAGTAATGGTTCTTTTTTATAGTATTATATACTATAAAAGGTAAAGTACCTATCCGCGTACGAGGAGAACCCGCAAAGCCGCGCAAGTCTCAGTCGCGCGTCGAGCGCGGTGGCAAGCAGACGCTCCTGCTTTGGGTCCGGCGCCAGGTAGAGCCGGTAGGCGGCCTCGCGCGCGCTCGCCTCCCCGCACTCCGCGTACACGCCGCTCACCACTATAGAGTCACCTTCACTGCTGAAACTGGTTGACAAAGGTTGATAGAATACATAGAATATGTTTTTTGGAAAATTGTTTGCCAAGTCAGTATATTTGATCATCTGATTATCTCTTATAGTTTAAACTATAAGAGATAATCAGAGGCTGTTAAGGTTCCACATCAAGTATCCAGATTTTCAAAATAAAATATAGCCAAGATGTTGCCTCGACATAATGGCTATACGACTAAAAAGTTTCATTCAAATCCATCCAGTAGTTCCAGAGTTTAGTGCATACAAACAGACAATTTTTTTTCGTGGATTTGGGCTCTATTACTGTTCCTAAGCCCCCCTCAATTATTATTTTGTAAATATATTCAATGTACAGACGCACCATTTTTACTTTCTTATTATATGTATAGATATAGATAAAAGAAATAAATAATAGTTCAATAGTTATCAATTATTTCCTACTAATATTAAAAATATGAATGGATGTGTGTTCCACTTTCATGCAAGAATTGTTTTACTGATTTAGATAAAACTTTACAGTAAAGGCTACAATTAATATAAACAAATGTTATATTATAGCTACAAAATAAAAATAATGTTAAGCAGGCAGACATGTGCGTTGCTAGTAATAAAAGCATAAGAGCTTTCATAGAATAACATATTAACTTACAATTGTCTAACATTTTGTGGCACAGCTGACCGTGGGACTCTCCTTGGCTTTGCAGCACCAGCCATGAACTGCTGTCCCGTTTGCAAAATCAGGTCGTTTAACGCGACCACTTCTTGTCTAGGACCGTCAGGTAAGTGAATACCACTTTGTTCAAAATCAAACAAAAATAGTTCTGCCAAATGTTTATCTCCACAAGTTCCTTGTACGACGGAATTACGTAAGGCTTCATATAAGCCTTTATCAGTGTTTAACCTGAAAATAATTATATATATTGTATATATATCAAAAAAATTTTGTAGGTATAAAATCACTTTGATATAGCTTGATAAGAACATATGACTTAATTGGCCAGATTGTTTAGAAAGTTGCCAATAAGCACAGGTACATTTAAATTTTTAAAATTTGATGATGACCATGATTTCTAAAAATTTTAATTTTAATTTATAAAACATTTCTTAGATTTTAGTAATTAACTCATCTATATAAATTTCATCATACTTTTCTACTACTCCGCTAACACTAATGCAAGCCTCTTCTGCCGCATTAGCAAAATGTGGCTGTGGATGAGCAATACGAACAAACTCTGCCAAATCTGCCACTTGACATAGTGTGTCAGACAATTCATCAAATATATCAACCATAGGCCTTGTAGGATTAGAAGTGGCTTCTTCTATAAGTCTATCAGTAGCTGTTATTGCCTGATCTCTGAGTGTGTAAAAGCCTTCAAAGCTTGTGAGCTCTGGTTTTTTAAAGAGTCCCTGAAATTAAAAAAAGCAATAAATAATATAGTTAATAATAAACTTTATAAAAATGTTTTTGAAGACCAAGTAAAGGAGAAGGTTTGTATACCAGGATTAATTTATATACATGACAGATCATCAAATTTAACAAAACTAAAATTATATGTAACCAAATGACAAACATAACACTTACGGTTCTTTCTCTTAGGGAATCAAAAATAGGTCTTGATGTAGGTCTTGTGTTAAATGCTGTGGCAAGAGGCGACCAAGTGCTAACATTCCTCCTTTTAGCCAGCCAAAATGGCCTAAGTAACGTCATTTTAATGCTTAAAAAACAAATATATATAGAAAACAAACATTTATTTATTTCATATATTAAAAGGTTCTATGCTATAATGATGTTTTATTTTAAAGTTTCTTTTCTTTATCAAAATAAACCGATATTAAAATACAGACTTGTTCGTTTGTATTAAATTATTACTTTTGGCTTTTTTCTGTCATAAACAGCTTCTTTTATCACGAAAAGCCTTTATAGCTATTATGATACATTTTATTAACTAATAAAGAGAGAAGCAGACTTTGTTTACATTGAACCATTGAAGTTCACGGTAATATTAAACTCACCTCTAAGCTTTGTAGGTTATAAGATAATAAAATATAACAAATTTATAAAGTAGTGTTAAGAATATTACCACTGTTTAAGAACACTTATTTAAGAAATTTAAATTTAAATTATGCGACACGGAAATAACATTGCTCTTAGTCTGTTAATCCCTCCTTATATCTGTCACTTTGACATCGACTCACTAGTATATGTTCCTTGCATCGACTACTAGTAGTCCCTGAGATCACAAAATCATAAGATTCAAGATTGAAACTTGAAACATAGCTGCATAATATAATTTTTAATATCTAAAAATTTCAACTTTAATAAATCAATAACATAAATACTTTCTTTGTCTTGTATTGCCCGAGAAAATAGTAATTATCATAATCATAGAATATTTTATTTTGTTATTGTATAAGCAATTTTTAATGAGTTTAATGACTAGTAATGTTAAAGCATTAGTAATCAAAGATTTTTTTTTCACATATTTATAAAAAGTCAGTATCAGCATCACGCTGTATCCTGCGCACAGCAAGGGAGGTAGAGCAAAACCTAGTGTTAAGACACTTCGATGCCCACTTTCCGGCGATTATGTTGTAGAACTTCAATTCAGTTTAGTTCTCAGATTATGGCGTTTCGAGAGTATTAGATGAGCACTTACAAGAAACATTGTGTTGTTTAATTAGTACTCTATTAGTGTGATTAGTTTAGTAACCTATTAGAGTACATACTGATCACTTCACCAATGGAAAGTCATGATCAAAACCTAACTGTCAGAGAATATTTGTAACGTTAATATTTACCTCGGTAAATAACACTTTGGGCAGGCCAAAAATCACTAAATTATACAAAAATAATTATATTTTTAATAAAAAACCAACTTCCACCGGATGCCTTAATCAAAACCTAACCTTATGAAAACAGAAACTCTTATGAAACTACCCTTGAAGATTATCCTTTCTAATAAAATAAAAAAAAGAACCATCGATATTTGTTGGCGTGATATTGAGTTATTCGTCCATTTAGCGCCGTCCATTTATGTAATTAAAAAATAATGCAACATTTATGTAATTTTCTCATGGATAACATTGTCAGAAATGGATAAAATTACAGGGCCATACGAGAAGCACTCGAATAAAAAAATAATCAAAATCGGTTCACCAAGTGAAAAGTTCTGAGGTAACAAACTAAAAAAAACAGTCGAATTTATAACCTCATCCTTCGGAAGTCGGTTAAGAATGAAATTATTGTCCCTAGCACTCAATAATTTCAATAATTTAATAATTTTAATTTTCAATAATTTTCTTCTCTTTTCCGTTTTTACTTACTGCATAAGGCATAGGAAGTATAAAAAAACCGCCATAAATTGTTAATAAATATGATATGATTTTATTTATCCCATTAATGAGCAATACTGATTTGGCACAAACATAGCCATGTTACTTTTGTTATATTCACATTTTAGTAATTATAATATATTAACATCACGAAAGTGTCAATCTAATCAAATCAATGTAAGTGAATACAATGTCATTACAAAAATATTATTTTATTAAGTACAATTCATTATACTATTTACTATAAAATGATCAGTTATACTAATATATGTTTGTCTTTATCTAGCTTTTATCTATTTACAACAGAAAAATATATCATATTATATAAATTATATCATATAGATATATTTCAGTTTTTTTGCAGCTAGCTTCATAATGTCCATATACTGTCAGATTATTTAGGAAAACAATGGTCACAACATAAATAAAAAAAGCATGTTAAATTACTGTAATTAGTTAGATAGTCAGCGAAATAGTTTTTAAATATGAGTAAATGAATAACCGAACACTATGACAGATGCATTTTTAATTTTCAAACATGCTGTATCAAATTAATTTTTATTTTAACACTATAAAATGTTTTTAGACTACAAAAATGTCTTAAAAGGTTATATTATAAAATACGTATATGTGTAATTTGTATGTGCGTCTTATTTTATTATAATATAGATATTGTCATAATACAGATATGCACAATTTTAAACTACAAATACGTTTTTAGGTAAATATTATTGAAATTGTCTTTAACTCATGCAACTGTCTTCAATTTGGAGAAAAATATCGCAAATAAAGTATAAAGAATTGGCTTAAAATCTATAAATAGTTATTTAATAAATCTTTTTTTTACATAATATTTATTTACAAAAAGTAAAATAAATAAAATACAGACAAAATTACAATTTGTAGGTTATATAACCTATATAAAGTAAAATTATAAAAAAATATATAATAATTAGTTTGCGAGGCTTAAGCTGAGCTTTGCATTTGTATGAGTAATTATAGAAATAGGACCAAATTTTTAATTAAAGTATATTATTAGAAATCAATACAGAAATTGTATAAGTATAAGTGAATTGTATTCTTCTGCGCCAAATATTACATCCACATAATTTTTACCGTCGTCTAAAGCGTGGCCTTAACCTCCGCCACTCAACACACAATGCCTTGAAAATTCGGCGGAAAGTGGGGAACAAATTGTCTAACTAGGTTCCCACTGCCTATCCTACTGTATGCGAGTGACGCGTTGGTTGTGCTTATAATATTGTCAAGAATACATTCGCTGTCCACGATTTAAAAAATTTTTTTTTTACTGTTTGGTAACATACGTTTTTCAGTGTTGTACAGTTATAGTACCAATTTTAAGTTTTATTTTTAAAAAATTGATCATAAAAATAAAATATTAAGTATTAAATGTGATGCTGCTATCCCCGTATAAGAGATTTAGGTCAGTTGTCGGAAAGAAGTAAAAGCAGGTTTAGGCCAAGCATGTGATATTTTACACCTCAACTATAAATATGAACATTCATACAAGTGCAAAGTTCAGCTTAGACCTTGTGGACTGTAAATAAATAATTTACATGCACTGTTGCATATTACATTGGATACAGTCAAGAGGTCATAATTTAAGGTTAGCTGTAGATGACTGAGCAGATTACTGCACATGTGCGACTACTGCATATGCATTTGCACATGCCCATCAGTGTAACACCAGGGCATGTCCTCGCCGAACTTGCACCTGTGCGCGTTGTTCTTGGCGTCGTAGAGCAAGCGGTGGTCGACGTAGGCGTCGCACGCGCTGCACCACACGGAGAGGTCGACGAGGGATAGGGCTAGCGCGTGGCTGGTGGTGTGATAGTGCTGTTGCATGTGACCATTGATGTGTCGGCCGCAGGCTGTCTGGAGGGAGAGATTGGATTTTGTTAATAAAAAAATTGAATTTGGAATTTGATAAGATTAAAATTGGAATGGAATTGGTTAGGTTTAAAAATTAAATCAGCTTCACGCTGTATCCCGCACACCGCAGGGTAGGCAGAGGGAACCTAGTGTTAAGACTCCACTTTTTGCAGAATTCTGGAGACATTATGTGTTGAATGGAAGAATTGAACGTTCAACTTTTTACCAAAGCCGGGAAAAGAGAATAATTGATTGCTGAGTGGGGATAGAACTTACGACCATCGTCACCGACCTTGTCAATATTTGAATATTCGTCTTGCGCCACACTCACATCCCAATAAAATATATACATATGTATAGTACATAAAAAATAAATAAATAACCAAATACTAGAATAAATAGAAACTTACAATATAACAATGGAGGCAAACCCAGTTCTCTTCAACATGGTCGCAATCAACACACTTCACTCCCTGCTCAAAGTTCACATTTTCAGGAATAGCATACAAAGATTCCAAGTGAGGACACCATTGCAATGGCACTACCGCAAACATTTCACCATCAACTAACGCTTGCATATTTTCCGATAAATAATCGACTAAACTAGTCGAATTTTTCGCATCACTAGCATTTTCATTTTTCACGTTACTATTCCCAGCACTATTACTTTCATTGCTTTTAGAAGGACCAGGTCTATCATCTTCATCATCAGTCCCACAATGAATTCCATCCGAGCATTTCTGCGTATTACTGATGTTTAAACACGCCATTTTAGTTTCTATCGAATTATCAACATCACTCGTTAAGTTTAACCCTCTAGATGGCGCTGGGGGTTCCAGAACATTCTCTATGGGCAAAGCAATTTGGAATTTGAGACTTTTCCAATACTGTTTGTGTGTTTTGATAACATTATTTATTGTTTCAATGGCGGTTGGTCGACAAATAGGTTTTGGCTCGTAATGTCGATGAATGGGATCGCCGAGTAAAGCTTTAGTGCACATTGTCATGGCGTATGATATGCTTCTTGTATTGTAGCCTCCTTCAAGACATAAGATAATCCTGCCAGCAGCCAATCCTTTAAGTAGATTTGTCATAACACCATAACATTCGGGCGAAACATTGCATTCTAGAAAATAAAAAACAAACTAGTTTAGAAATTAAAATAATTTAGCTTCACACTGCATCCCGCATATTCCGTTGTTTGGTTCGACAGCGGTTAGCTAATGTAAAAATACACTATTATATATTTTTCCCAAATTTTCAAGATATTGCTCAGTTGAGTGGCTGAACTTAAAATCGCGCTTTGTTTTCTTAACAAAACGAGAAAGTTAAAATATTTCAATAACGCGAGTAAGAATCAAACCCACAACCGTCACGTTAACAGTCAGTACAGTCAGTACAGTTCAGTCAACAACATTGTACACTTGGGTAACTAATAAATATGAGTGCGCCTTTGAGCTCCACCACTCAACGCGCAATGCTTCCAGAATTCGGCGGAGTGTCTTAACACTAAGTTCCCTCTTACTGCCCTGTTGTGTGCGAGATATAGATGGAAGTTGACTTTACTAAAATAAACAATAAAAAATATCTAACATACGTCCAAGTGGATCTCCAACACATGCGTCAAAACCGGCTGAGACCAACACTAGTTCGGGATTGTATTCATACGCTATGGGCAGCACTACTTGCGTCATGACAGCTAAATACTCAGTGTCACCCATTCCCTTCTGAAAATTATACAGGTTTGCTACAAAAAATCTTCGAAATGTATGATTGTTCTCAAAGACTTAGAACACTGTTATATAAAATTATTTTAGGCCAGTAAAACTATAAAATATAGTCCTTGCATGCGTGAAGCTGTTTTTTTTAAATACCTCATTCCAGGGAATATTAACATTAAATCCTTCGCCGCGGCCTTTTCCAACAGACGAAAAGTCCGCATCCTTTGAATTTGGGAAGAATTTACCATTGTCGTACCGATGAATGGATATGTATAGGATCTGTAATATATTAATAACATGTTAAATAATCATTTATATTTTTAATTTAGATATATAAGGTAAAATTAACATATACAAAAACTATTTCTTTTTTTTAGTTTTGTAGTTTTTAGTTATTTCATAATTTTTAATTTCACTTCTAAATGTTTCCTAATTACAGTTTCATTTTAGTAAATCCTTTTGATAGATTTATAATATGCTAAATTTAGATATTTCTTCATTTGACACTTTAAATTCTAAACCTTATATTGAAAGTACATTTTTACCGTTCACTGTATGATCTCAAACCATTTTTCAAGCCACCTACGGATATATATTATAAAGTGGTATTCCATTTTTAGAAAATATTTTTTTTTTGGTAGAATAAAAAAATAATAACATAGGGGTATTTGGATTAAAATAATGTTACATAAAAAAATACATTTAATATTTAAAGAATATGTTATTGATAGCAAGATATGTTTTGTGATATTTGTTATTTATCTTCTAGTAACAATATTTTTTCGTACTTGTTGCAACTTTGCATTCAGCACTAGTGTGTTGATTCAGACAGGCCGAATAAAAAAAAACTGTTAAAACTTTTATATCAAATTCGGTTAAGGTTACTTTTTTAAGTCGGATACCCGATAATTTTGTTTACGGTTACACCCCACAACATCCCATTTATTTACAATCTACAGTACTAATGTCGTAATAACCCTGAAGTTAGATTTAGAAGACTGTGCAGATTTAACTTTAGGTTTTTTAGTAAGTGAATTCTCAAGTTCTGAGGCTACATTTAAGGCTACGACACATCGGCATATTTATTTAAATGACACTATTACCTGATCATTATCATAACAAATCCTCTGCGTCCCGTTGCCGTGATGGACGTCCCAGTCAACAATCAATACACGTTTGATACCATTTTGAATCGCATACTTGGCGGCCACCGCCACATTATTAATCAGACAAAACCCACTCGGCGTCTCTTCATCCGCATGATGACCCGGAGGACGGATTATACAAATCCCCGAAACGGCTGTTTTTGATTTTATTGCGTCTATCATCTGAAATATATATAAATGAATAGATTAGTAGAGGCCGTTGAAGAACGCAACGGATGAGGGTTCGACTCGCACTTGGAGCATTGAATTGTTTTCATTTCCTCGCTCTGCTAGGCATAGCACGGCATTAGTTTCCCCATTCACAGCGCAATATCTCGAAAATTGGCCGGTGGTTGTGGGACGGAGTGTCTAAACACTGTGTTGTCACTGCCTTTACTGTTATTTATACGGGATACAGCCTGAAAATAATTTACTTAGTGGGAATTGAACCCGACGACCATCGCGTTTACAATCTGACGTTATAAATATATTAATTAAAAATAAAACTACCTGCAACACACAACCCGCTGCAACGGAAGCACTTTCTAAGGAATTGGGATGGAAGTAAACAGAGTCGAACGCATCTTTTTGACTGTGCAGATGTCTTAGCTTTGTACTAGATAATTCTTTTAGCCTGTAATGCATATATTTTATTTTGTTATTTTTTTATTGCAAATTACGACAAGCACTAAAGTATCATTGTAAGTATACAAGTTGAATAAGGAGTAGTATAGAAAAAGCTACATAAATTATATTTTTTATAATGTTTTTGATATTTTTGTTTTTACGAAGCTTTGTTATGTTCATACGTTCATA
>DWNA01001535.1:0-14365 GCA_018249835.1 Heliconius besckei | reverse complement strand
GGTTCCTCTCTCTGGAGCCCTAGCCACCGATGGCTTGGACCCTTGTCCCGCCCTCGGAAGAGTGGTTTTTTATATTTTTAAATGTATCTTTTTTATAATAATTTATATTTAAAAATGTAAAGTAATAATTTGTGCATTTTAAATATTGTTAGTTTATTTTCCTCAATAATTAATTGTTTACAAAGGTAGTCTTTACATATCGAAGAAAACCTAATCGACTAGTTTCCTTTTCAGGAAGCTCTTAGCATAAACTTTCTCAATTACCTTTTTACGATAACACCGCTATTTTGGATATTTAAAAAATATGCATTCAAATCATTTTATGTTTAATATGTAATAAGGTTCTACAGATAAAATATTAAAATTGATATTATTGCAAGATTTTCTTGGTAAAAGTAGGTTTTGACTAAAATTGGCCAACTAATGTATATTTTATAAGTATGTAAGTAAGTTTATAAATTATTTATTAGCTTTTAATAAAGTTACATAATACTAAGCAACTAATATTATACTTATAGGTAGGTACTGTTTTATATGCTGAGATAATTATTTAATGCCAATGCAATATAAATCGTTTTTAATCAAAGATTCAATAGACTGTTATAAGTAAACATTTATATAATAATGCTTAAGGAATAAAAACAATAAGCAACAACATTAACTTTACTTTACCTTTAAAGGTATTTGCAATTGAAGATACGCAGCTAGTAATGTTAATTGTTTCTTTGTAATTCATTTAGGTTAATAGGAAAATGAACGCTACTTGAATCAAATAGACTTAAACTGTAATTATATTTTGTATAATTAAATGATGTATACTTTGGGCCAGTCGTGGCGCAGGGGCACAAAATGAGTCTGTAAAATCGACTGGTCGTCTGTTCGATCCCCACTTGAGAAAGAAATCAAATATTTATTTAAGGAATGAGAAATGAAATATTTCTTCGCATTTCTTCGCTCTGGTGTCGAGGTAAAGGGCGGCGTTGAGATCCGCCACTCAACACGCAAAGCTTCCAGAACTTGGCGGTAAGTGGGGAACGGAGTGTCTCAACACTAGGTTCCCTCTGCCTACCAAGCTGTGTGCGGGATACAGTGTGAAGCTGATTATTATTAATACAAATTTATTTCGTAATACATTTTACAATTGAAAGGCACAAATACTGAAGCATGATCAATGTTTTAGCAATTGCTTAAGTGGAATGAATTAAACTGTTACATTGAACTCAATTTAAAATTATTGAAAATTGTCCATTAATCAAAATATAAATATTAAATAAGGGAATAGGTACCATATTGAAGATATTCGCAACAAGTTTAGGTATTTGTAATTTGCGTGTTAGTTTGCTCCGACACCGGAGCGAAGAAGTGAAAATATTAAATATTTAATTTCCTTGAGTGGGAATCAAACCCACAATCTGTCGCGTTTACAGTGTTACTTTGTGCACATGATCTACAACCGACCATAAAAATAAATTTATAATAATATTTTATCAACAAAAGGGAAAGGGAAAACCTAAAAGGAACCTCCTTATATTAACTGTGTTCAGGACATATAAGCACTACAATAAATAAGTGATCATTTAATTTTATTTAACAAATCATGTTGAATTACATCTGTGAATAAAATGAAAACATTATATTATTTCTTAAAATCAGCTTCACGCTATATCCCGCACACAGCAGGGTAGGCAGAGGGAACCTAGTGTTAATACACTCCATTCCCACCTTCTGCCGAATTCTGGAGGCATTGCGTGTTGAGTGGCAGAACGCCGCGCTTTGCCTCGACACCAGAGCGAATTAATGAAAAAAGAAAGGTAAATATTCACTATTAAAAATATTTCACTTCCTCGAGTGGGGATGGAACCCACAACCGTCGCGTTACAGACACACCCCTGTGTTTCTGCGCTACGACAGCCTTTATATTTTTTCTTTTTCAACATAATAACATTATTTATTTCAGATGTCTGGTTCCAGAATGTGAAGACATAAAACCAAGTGTGGAAATACCAGTTTGGTGGCCTAAAGACGTGGATGCTAAATGTTTAAAGCCAGTTGTGGATAAGCGCAAATATGCTTTGTCAAACCAAACATGCTCAAACAACACGTTTCTTGAAGTATTGGAAGAATGCCATGAATGGGTCTATGAAAATAACAATTCTATTGTTGCCGAGGTAATTTGTGGTTAGGGCCATATGGGGTTACGATAGCTTTGATATTCTTTGTTATGTAGAGATTTGGATATTTATTTATTTAATCGCTTTTTGTTAGAGTTATGTTGTCATACAATAAAATAAAGTGTATTATTTATTAAAATTGCAATAAAGTTAAAAAAGCTTTAGTGTAAATAAACATACACTTGACATCACGGTAAAAGGCATTAGCGTTTAACCTTTGAACAGATATGTTTGTGTAAACGTTGTTTTTTTTTAATTTTTCGGCGCAATTTTACTTGTTAGTACTGGAGTGGGCACCAGACTATTCTGGGGTGGACACGGTTTCCAAGAGACACAGTAATATAATAAACATATAAATATTACATGTAAACTTCCGTTTATTACCTGAGTAAGCAATATTGTTTCAGTGTCAAGTTTATTAACATTATAAACATCATTGTTTATAGTTTATTTGGAAAAGCTTGTTCTGAGACTGAATTTATTGTCAAGTGCAATTATTACAAACAGATTAAGTTATCTGGCTTACGTAATAATATGTTTATGAATAATAAACTTTACAAAGTTTTATCGCTTCATTGTCGTATTAATTAAACTCTAACTTAAAATTGCATTGTACGAAAAACTATAGTTTTACTTATTGGTTTACTTATTGTTACGTAATATGTTTTTTGTTGTCTTGAAAATTATACGCTGGCCTTATGGGCACCTCCAGTTCTTATTATTTCTATATTCATTATGTTTGCGATTGAATGGCGATAAGATATTTGAACAGGAAAACGTGCAGAATAATATAGGTATTGCAATATCTTTCAATCTATGTTATGTGTAGGCAATATTTTTTTAATTTCCAATTTAAGGAAATGTTTGACGTAGGTAAATAAATACAAGAAAATATATTTTAATTGTATAGTACTTTCTTTCCAAAAAAAATCTAAAATGCTGTATGTATGCTTGATCACTGTCATCAAGCTTACACTCGGTACCTACTTTACAGTACAACTGACGTCGTGGTCTCCTTGAAGTAAGAGCTTTCTGAACTTTTGCGCATTGAATGTTCAGGAGAAAAATGATCAAAAGTAAGAAAAAATCCTAAAATGAGCTTTGCATAGACATTTGCAGCTAACGTCAGTGTGCCTAAACCTATCGTCAATATGCACTTATTACTATTCTCGATTGACTAACGTTTCTATCAAGTTTACTCCAGTTCCTGATGAAGCCTCTTTATAAGATAAAGTTTTATAAAAATTTAAACAGACAACTTTTAATTTTTTTGTTAATTATTCTATGGTTGTATAGCCCTATACAACCATGCAAGGACGGTTAGTGACTTAAATATTATGTACGACGTCTGTTTATTGGAGGCAACTTAATTATCATAGCCGTTATATATTACATAATCGATTTAATCTACAGTTATTGTTAGTCTTGTATTACACAATATTTAATCATGTTCTTAAAAATTAATCGATTAATGCCCCATGCGTAGGAAAAGACTTAAGGTTCAAGGTATCTTAATTTAAGGTTAAAAGTTAACGAGTACATATATAATAGAATTAATATTATTTTGTATATATTGTATAAATTTATGTAGTATTATTTCTGCAGGATCTACCTAAAATTACACCGATTGTTTTTTAAATGTACCGAATTAGTTCTTAACATACCTACTTATATCAGTTGAATTTAAATTGGCAATAACCTGAGAAACACGTTTTAATCGTTTTTCGTGAACGATTGAACGCCTAGTGCTTTGACCTGATGCTAATGCATATTATATCTAACTTATTTAAATATCACCGTATTTATTAATAATTTATAAAAGTTATGTACTTTTCTAATATTCTAGTGTTCTGCCCGTCAAATCAGACTGTACTGATATACTTACAATCTAATTATTAGATATACGAGTATATGCCTGTTATTATTACACATAATATATCTTACTTTTTATATTGTGCCTATTAGAAAAACTCTTTGTTTTCCTTAAAGGACACAGGGTATACCGGTGGAGAGCGACTCTAATTTAGTTTAGTTTTATTTTCCGTTTTTATGATACTATGGAAATCGCTCTATATATTTTACTCTAATTATTTGTGATATTAAAAGGGAAAATAATATTATGTACCTAATGGCTATCAATAATGTCTATAAATACGTTATATTAAAAATCCTCTAATAGAAGAGGCCGTCGTAGTAGGGGCACAAGGTGTGACCATAACGCGACGATTGTGGGTTCGATTCGCGCTCGAGGAAATTAATTATTATTTATTAATATTTTCACAATGCCTCGAATGAAAGTGGGGAACATTCGTCTGCCTACCCTGCTGTACGAGTATACATGATGCTGTACTGCACTCTAAAACAAACTCTAATATAATTTATTAAGCATAGAGCAATAAAATATAAAATGACTTTTTATATGTCACGTAATTATAATAATATTAATAAAGTACCAATATTTTGTAGCTCAACTTAGGTTGTGAATCATGGAAGTCGACGCTTGTTGGAAGCTTACATAACGCAGGAATGATCGTGTCTATGATGATTACGGGATGGATAGCCGATAAGTACGTATATACTCGTACATATTATACAGATAGTTTTAGTTATATTAAAATTAGCAACAACTTAATAGTTACAATAAATTATGTAAATAAATTCATCTGATAATGAGGTTTTAGCATGCTATCGTTACTTTAAGTCGCCACCTATAAATATATAATTTTATAATTGTAATTAAATTATTATTTTGTTGTCAAGTTTATTTATTATGAAAAAATATGTATATTAAGATGATAAATTTAAATATTTAATGAAAAGCAATCGTGAGGCTTAAAATTTTCGAGACATTGCAGCTCGAGTGGCGGAACTTAACTCCGCATTTTGACTTGATACTTTCTGGTACCAAGTTAAATTGAAAATATTAAATAACTCATTCCCGCGATTGGGAATCAAACCCACAACATTCGCGTTTACAGTTACCCACTTCGCCACGACGACGCGACGACGTTCTCATTTTTGTTTAATATTCATATTGATTTTCTTCATTACTTTTACAGAATCGGAAGAAAACCTACAATTATTATTTGTTCTATCGGTGGAGCAGTTGGACTTCTTAAAATTTTTATAACGAATTTCTATGTGTACCTTGGAGTTGAATTTTTAGAATCCGTCTTAGCTTCCGGACTATATACGGTTGCTGTGGTGCTGTGTACGTAAACGATTAAAAATGTTTATGTATTTGTATTTTAAGTACTCTAATTTCTTCTAATAACTTCTATTAATATATTTTTTCCATTACAGTAATTGAACTTGGTGGAGACTCAAAACGGGTTTTAGCGGGAGTTATATTTTCGTACGCCGTTTATATTGGAGAAGTTATGTTTGCCTTTATAGCTATGGGACTTAAATATTGGAAACTTTTAATCATAGTGGTGTACAGCCCAATGATTTTATTTATCTTCTATGTAATGATTTTAAGAGAAAGTACAAGGTGGCAAATGATTCGTGGAAAGTCATCTGAGGCTAAGGAAACACTAAAATTGGCAGCAAAAATGAACAAACTAAATATAACCGCTAAAGAACTATCAGATAAAAGCGATGAGGACTTAAGAACCGAATTTAATGTAGTGGTTCAGAAAGAAAAGGAGAAAATGAAGGATATCGTAGCGTCCAAAGAAATAATGCTACGCTTGTCTGTTACTTCTTTCTGTTTCTTCACATCGAGTTTCATGTACTACGGCTTAGCAGTTCACGCGGTGTTGTTACCTGGAAACAAGTATACAAACTTTGTCCTTTCCTCCCTTACATCTTTTCCTGGAGACTTTTTAGCATTTTTTATGTTTAAGAAGTTTGGAAGAAAGATATCTTTGCAATACGCTTACGTTTTTTCAGCTATATTTCTTATAGCACAAACGTATTGTCCAAATTGTAAGTATTTATAAATATATGTACGTATAGCTTTATTTTTTTATCAGACTCATAATAATATAGCTAGAAACGTAGGATCAGAATATATTATTAATGATATTTATATATATTTTTTTAATTATGTTTTCTTTAGTCTTTTTATTGAGACCACAGTTAGTCAATAAACGTGTAAAAATATTTTTTTTTTGTTAAAATTCTGTTATTTTTTATGTTGATCATATACAAAATAATTATTTTATTTTGAAGATATTTACAAAAGACTGGTTTATGCCTTAATAAATATTGACGTATGATCATCATTTCCCTAAGTAAGCATTGAATTGATAACCATAGCATTTAATGAGACACTTAAAAATTGCTTATTGACGACATCACTTGTCTATTTCTTTAACATTCAGATAATATTTTGCAGCTTTAACCTGGGTGAAAATAGCACTATTTTTACTCGGCAAATTGGGAGTAGCATTTTGTTTCACTGGTATATACACATACAGTTTAGAACTATTTCCAACTAGTGTAAGAGGAACTCTTATTGGATGTGGCAACACTGCAGCCAGAGTTGGTAGTATGCTGGCACCACTTACTCCATTATTGGTAATTAATTTTAGAAAATATTTTTTAACTACCGGCTACTTGTATTTAAATTTTAGATATATAAATCTGTTTAGAAATATATATGTGTCACTAACGGTAACGATAATACAACGTATTATAACGTTTCCTTAAAATTTATACGTAATTAAGTATTTTATGACGTAATTTTTCGTGAATCGGCATGGACTTCAAAATGTGTCTTTCTTTTTCAGGCGACTGAATTACATGCTCTGCCATCTTTATTATTTTCCTCGACGGCTGTGATCGCAGCTTTTCTTTTAACGTTCACGCCAGAAACAAAAACGTTGCCAATGTTTGATACGATAGCTCAAATAGAATTGCATAAATCAAAAATTATGACGCATTTGTAAATAAATTGATAAGGACTTATTGATTAGCTACGCTAAATCCCGATTCTCATGCTTATCGATATTTTTATTTTGATATAAAGTTGTGGGATTATTTAATGTAAAGAATCAAGTAACTGTACATAATTTATAATTTCTTTTTTAACACAAATTTTAGATAAAAGATTTAGCGTGCTATAAAAGTTTTAGTTTATATATGTAAATATTTTTAGAATATTGTATAATTTATATATGTAGATTGGTGAAGTAAGTTTTTAAAAAAATATATTTATAAATAAAAATCAGTTAACTAAGCGTCTTCTTAATTAATTCCCTTATAAATCCTAATATAGTCCATTACCATCCACATCTGATCCTCAATTATTAGCACTAAAATGACATCAAAATAGTTCATTTATAAAAAATGATCTTATAGAATGAATCTGAAAAGCTTACAATGTTATTATATTAACTTTTCTAGGATTCGAGATAATTTCTGAACGAATGTTATATATAATATTAGTTTTTTTTGACATTTGAAATTATAGCCTGGTTTCTACGACCGTCTAGTTCTACTGTCATATTAATACTTTGGCAAGTTTGGCATTTGGCAGCTTCGGCCGACTATATTTTCCAATTTGTCGCTGATATTCTAACCTAGAAAATATTATTCGATAAAGTTTTACTACAACAATAGTAAAAATATTCATAAATTAACATGGACGGCTTTGAAATAAGGATTACTAACAGCAAAAAGGTATAACATGACATAATAATGATATTTATTATGATATTTTGTCGGCGTAATAAGAAAGTTTCGATAATTTAATAATTTTCTAGGGAAAAGGGCTATATGCGACAAAACTTTACAATGAAGGTGATATTATTTTGGAAGAAGAACCATTAGTTTCCTGTCAATTTGCGTGGAATGCAGCTTGCAGATATTTGGCATGTGATCATTGCATGCGGTTAGTTTTTTGCGTTAATTAAATTTACATATATCCGTCGTTCACGTGCATTTGCTAAAATTTTAATTATTACAATAATCAAATATATTTAAATATCCTGCATATGTTGTGATCTACTTTAATGTTGTATTTCAGGCCTTTAGAGACTCCAGAACAAAATGTACGACGTCTTTCCGCCAAGCCAGATATTGTATTACCCCACTCCAATTGCTTTGAAACAGATTTATTGAATATAACAAGTTGTAATCAATGTGGAATTCTCTACTGTTCTGAAGACTGTAAAGAAAATTCATATGCTATCTATCATAGAAGTTTATGCTATATACAGAATGAAACACAGCATCCTATCAATGTTCTTATAGAAACTTGGAAGTAAGTAAAATATTTATATTATTTAAAAAAATGCTTATAATTAATTAATAGATAATGAATGCTCAAGTTCTTACAATTTTTGTAGCATTATAAATATCAAACATAGTATACAAATACCAAACACTAGACTAAGTCTGCATTTATTGTAATATAAGATAAATCTGTGCAATGATTATTTTATTACATCACTTTTTATTAAATAATGAATGTACCATTATTTAATAAAATTTTTAATTAGGTAGTACCTAGATTGAAATGATGACTACCTCTTATGAATGGTTCTTTGTGTGTCAAAGTTGCCCATTTCACTGGGATCTACAAAATTCAGATTTTCTTCTGTACCAATCTATCTTCGAAGGTTTATGTGAATGTCTATGGATGAAACATTTTATGAGGTAAGATGAAGCATAATATTGATTTTCTTCACTCAAGTTTGTATCGTGTTATGATCACTCATTACTAACAGTCATTAGTCAGAGAAACGGGTCAAACAGTAGTAGGAGAAAATCAACATCATGTTTCATCTCACATATTTTGTTCTTTCTATATTTTGTTTTTCCAGAGATTACAATGTATATGATTTCTATATATATATATTTTTTTTGATTCAAAGTATTGTTTAATAATAACACTTAATATATATAATCTTTACAGACAAATACATTATCCACCAGAAACAACAAACATAATGTTACTTGTTCGTATATTAGCATATATTCAACAGCATTCTGATCCATCAGCTGCTGCGGCAACTTTTAAACAATTTTGTCACAGAACTGTAAATGAGGATGCAGAACTGGCACATAAACTTCTAGGTGAAGAATTTAGTAGCCAAATAAATACTTTGAGGGAAATGACTGTTAATGTCATAAATGGGGAATATATACAAGAGGTTAGTAGATTGTGAAGCTTTTTTACAATAAAATAATAAAAAAAACCATTATTGATACTATAAGTCACTGCCCCAGAGTGGCATTATTAGGTTAATAAAAGAATATAATAAATATATTTTCTTTTATTTTTATAGATTTTATTTATATACATTTTAATAACACATTGATTAGAAAGCTCTTGTGATTTGGGCACATTGATTGGATGAGTAATGGACGAATGTGTGACACAAGAATTAGTAGTAAATAAGTAAGTGACACCTCAGTTGACCGTCAAGAACACAAATGTTATTGATACTTTATTATAAAGCATGAGAACTGCCCAGAGGGAGTCGATGATTAGTAGTTGGTGCTAATGGTAAACTGAACGACAACGCAACACAACACAGCTTCACACTTTATCCCTAGGGGGGTAGTCAGAAAGAAAGGAGTACCAAACGCTACATACCTCTTTCACCTTGTCCACTGTCATCAACCTTCTCATATTTACATACATATATATATATATATATATATATATATATATATATATATATATATATATATATATATATATATATAATTTAAGGGCTTTGTCGCTTATGCGAATATGTCGCCCTGGTTAGTTTAACTTAAATATTTTTTATGTGACCTTCCTCCAGTATCTTTGATACTGTATTTTCGAAGGTCAGCCAAGGTCTCCCTCTACATCTCCTATAGCTTACTCTTCCATCGTAGATTGTTTTTGCCATTCTTTCGTCATTCGTTCGACGTGTCCAAATCAGCTGAACACGTTTTTCTTCATTCTCACCGTGACATCCTCGCTAGTACCTGCCTTTCTGTGTATATTTTTATTGCGGATTCGATCAGCTCAGCTAGCGGAGTCAGCTTGACTCCGCATATCGTAATTAGAGATCGCATCTCTACACTATTCATCTTTCTTTCATTTTTCTGTAATACCCACGTTTCGCTGACGTATTAAACAGCGTCTGTACCAAAACAGCATTGTGTATGGAAAAAACAATGCAGTTTTGGTACCAACACTGTTGTAAACTAAAACAAAATTGAAAATATAAAAAAATATTAGACATTTCATTAATAATTTAAACCTTACTCATTTCAGTTTTTAACTCCAGAAGGCTTTTGCTCTTTAATGGCGTTAGTTGGTACAAACGGACAAGGTATTGGGACGAGTCCGTTAGCTCTCTGGGTTAATTCAGTTTCTCAATTAACAATGTCTGATGATGAGAGGCAACAACTTGATGTGTTTATTGACAAATTGTATCAATATGTTGAGGAAGGTTAGTTATGATTATTTATTGGTGATTCTTTATATTTTTATATGTAGAAGAAAGATTTTTTAAAAAGCTTTAATTAAAAAATGCATTATACTATTACAAAAATTTTGCTAAGCAAGGTTTTCATTTGAAGGTTTATGCTAGTTGATATGAAATTTAATACTTAATTCATGAACAGTATGTTCACTTTATTATCATTGCATGCTAAGGATTTGTCATCATTCATATCTTTTATTAGTTATTCCATTTGGTTACATTGGATCCCACTTAGAATATCTAAGGGAAGTAAAATATGAAGGTGTATAACCTTATTTTATTTATAGTTTCTTTTTCATTTATTCTTTAATTAATTTCCTTCTTTAACATATAAATAAAATATAATACAGATTTAATATACTTACAGAATCTGGTCAATTTTTAAATACTGAAGGATCTGGATTATTTCAATTGCAAAGTGCGTGCAATCATAGTTGCGCCCCCAACGCCGAATCAACATTTCCATATGGAAACCATAAAATACAGTTAAAAGCATTGAAAACTATACAACCTGGGGAAGAAATATTCATAAGTTATATAGATGAGTGTACTTTGCAAAGATCCAGACATTCTCGGCAAAAGGTAAGATTAATAGATAGATAGATTAATTTTCATTTCCTTGCCTTATGCAGGTTGTGTAAGCTCCACTATGATTAATGAAAAATTACTACTAAGCATGCGCTATATTCTTAGTTTTGTTGTTGAAATGAAAATACTGTGTAATTTTTATCTCTTCTGCTACATTAAATATAAATGTAAATTTGTATGTAAACGTAAATGTAAAATTAATTTCAAATATATATACAGTAAATATATTATTTTTGTGTAAGAGTGAGTTCTGCCACTCAACACAGAATGTCAGAATGCTGTGATGCAGCAAGACAGCATGTGAATGTAAACAATGGTTGTGGGTTGATCCCTACTCTGTTCATGATTATAATAAACATTTTTATGCCCTTGCTCTTGTAGATAAAATTCTACACTATCACACAATGTCTCGAAAATCGGGGACACAGTGTTTAACATAATAAGAAATAAAAAACAAATATAGTAAAAACATTTTCCAGGAACTAGCTGAAAACTACTTATTCATATGCAACTGTGAGCGTTGTATATCCCAAAGCTCAGAGCCAGACTGTACCAGCGAGGAAGAGATGAGTGAAGATGAAATCGATGCAGACGACTGATGTTCCAACTTTCTTGCCCTGTGCTTACTGGGCATATGAGACTTTGACTTGTAATGATTGTGCAAGAATGTGTGGCGTTTGCAAAAATGTGTAAATTATGCAAGAATACGTGATCCTTGCAAGAATGTGCAAATTTAGTGAATGTATCATTGAAATTTATTAAAAAATATAGTATATATAATATTTTATGGGCATGTGTCAAAGCTATGTATTAATAATACATGTGTATTGTATTTTTTTATAATCTAAAGGAGATATTAAATTCTGATTTATTAATATGTGATAGTGATGTTGTTTGAAAACATTTAATGAAGAAACATTTCTTATAGTAGCAAAAATCGTTCTATATTTTTTTATAATAATTTCAGTTACTTCAAACTACTTATATTTGTTAAGACATCCCTTAAAAGTTTTTATTTGAATAAATGTATATATATATATATATATATATATATTGTCTCTTTTGAGTTTACTGGACAGTTAATTAATTCTTAAGCTTACTTAATTTGTAGTTAAAAAAACTTATGTATACACATTGTGTTGTTATTTGTGCGATCCAAATAACTGTGTACATTTTTCTGTCCAAAGTTCACGTATACATTAAAGTAAATTATATTCTTATAAAGTATATTTTGTATAAAAGATGAAATTAAATAAAAAAAGTAGGTGACTTGAAATGTTCAATAATTGATAAATCTTTAAAAAAAACTTAATGAACCCGAGTCTGCAATACAATAGAGCTCTTATTTCTCTGGTGAATCAGTATTAATTGTTGATTTTCTTGTCTTTCGCCTTGTATTACTTTTATTTGGGCATGCTTTAGGTAATGGCCTTATTGCTTCCGGAGTAAAAACAATATGTATCTGTAGCTTGTACACTTGTAGACGGTCATGGTGAAATTTCTTGAGAGATGTCTGTCGCTCAAAGTTATAATGGTCTATTCCATCCAAATTATCATAGAAGACGTCAACGTTGGTTTTATTAAAGCTCATTGCCCTTGACAAGCTTGTAACTTGTGCGGCGCATACAGACAGTTTAGGATTTCTTTTTATGAACATTCGAAACCATTCTTCACCAGCCATTCTGTGTCATCCCAAGTTCGTGTGTAAAAGAATTAAGTTACTTATCACAAACAAAAATATATATAAACATTATATTTTCAAAAAAATATTATGCTTCGGTCCAGTGCTGAATTCGGTAGACAGGTATCAACAAATTTGGAAAAATGCCTATATTGTAACGAGGCCTAATATATTATTGATAATTATAAATAAACCTTATTTTATTATAAATAATTACAGTTATTAAAAATATTTATAGCGATAGTTAGAAAGTATAGTTATGAAAATAATTACATTAAAATAAAAAAGAGAAAAATTTATATAAAAGTAAGAGAAGTTAACTTAATGTAATACCATGTGATGGCTGCGGCTTCTTATTTCTAATTCAGCATTGCTCGATAACTGGACTATATCATAATTATAATTATCTAATAGCTTAGTGTAGCGAAGCAGTAGTTTAGCGTATTCATCCAAAACAAACACTACAGTTTTAGGATTTTTTGTATAGATCTCTCTATAGAATAAATTAATTGTCATTGGATAATTTTAAATAGTGCTCAGGTGCTGGAGACCTCAAGTGCCACTGACATATTCCAGGGAGAGGTGGGGGTTTTGCGTCGGAGCCCAGCATTACTTAATGCAAAACGCAGTGGGACAAAGCCACTGCTTTACGCCGGTTTAAATGCCGGGGGTGATAATGATCCGGTTGAGTCTGCCCATGCGTGTTGCCATTGCTGGCGACGTTACTTTCCCACACGTGTTCTGATTATTCTGGCTACTCTTGACGGGCACATTTAAATATTTTTAGCCGTAAGGTACATATATGTATAATTGTATATACTGATTATCAGTATAGGTACCGAGTAAAAAGAGAGTAGTACCATTTTAAGTCGTTTGTATTTTATTGTTATAATGTTACAGAATTTATAATAATTGTAGATTTTTCTATTAATGAATGCCCGTTATAGTTTGTACATAAGTACCATGTAGTATAATTGATTGAGTCGTTTCTGTTTGAATTTTGCATTTAAAATATTAATAAAAAGGAGGTTGCTTACAATATAACAGTTAAAATGTATATTTTTTCTCTTAAATAAGAAATAAAAAGGTAAGAAAAAAATATTTTTATTTTCCATTTAGGCATTAAGACCTAATTATTTTTAGGCGTTGTTATATAGAATTCAAAAGGTAGCTAGATGTGCTCAATAAATGAATGTATGTCTTTGTAACGATGTCGTTTAAACATTGCATGTTGTTGATAGCAGGTTGGTATGTTTGTATAAGCTAAATTATGAAATAAATTAATTTTTGTTACAAAAATTAGACAAATACACTTAGAAATAAATATAAAAATATGAATATTATATTTTAGACAGTTCGTGGTCAATTACTTTAAAAGCGCTACTAATACGAGGTGTGTTCAAAAAGTAAGGTGACTTTGTATTTTTAAGAAAAAATATTTATTTATTTATCAATATTTATGTTGTCCCCTTCAAAGTAATCCCCCTCAGATACAATACACTTATGCCAAC
>DWNA01001534.1:0-14370 GCA_018249835.1 Heliconius besckei | reverse complement strand
TTTTGGAGTATTGGTTTCAGGATTGGGGTTACTTTTTAAAGTGGATCCCAAAGTGGGAAAATTGAATAATATGCGGCAACACTACACACTGAAGGTCAGTAAACACATATCGTGTTTTCAAATAGAGACAAAATATTATGAAATCATTCTACTACATGTAGGTTTACCACAATGGTATGGTAGGTACGCAGAACTCAGTGTCAAGACACTCCGTTCGATAAGCGGACCGCCTGAATTTGAAACACTTTTCATGCCGCTTCCATTTGGGAAACATTGCGTGTTTAATGGTGGAACTCAACGCTGCACTTTATTTTGATATAAGAGAGTGAAACTGAACATCATTAATTGACCTGAATGGGAATCGAAGCTACAACCGTCATGTTTTGTTGAGCCTGTTGAGCTGTGTTGCTGAGCCTCCACGGCATCTTTGATATTCCCTTCTCTGATCTTTTGGAGTGATTTGTTTATACCATATTCATAACTCATAGTATTTCATCCTACAACGTATAACGTAGCAGGTGCTCCTAAGTATAGGACGGTACCGTGTCAAACACGTATTGGCCACCGTAACGGGTTCTAACGATGATTTTTGTTTACGCATTATTTAGATAATTTTGAAACATTCAGCATTTTAGGAAATTATTTATTATATTATATGCCTATATTTTGCTTATAACCGGGTAGGCAGAGGGAAAAGAGTGTTACAACAATTTGTTCCCCATTTTCCGTCCAATTTTCGAGATTTTGCGATTTTCTGACTTAACAACCTAAAAATACAATGTAAATAAATAAAAAAAAATGGGTTTTTAATATTTTTTAACATCTAAATTTAAATAGAACCTAAATAAATGGACACAATAAAATAGACATTTTATAAATAATAACTTCTTAATCTAGAAAACGGTAAACTAATCTTTCAAAATGTATATTTTATAATAATCTTAAAAGATTATGGTTACGAAATAAAAACATGCAATTGGTGTAGTTAAAATTGAGTTATTATCATTTCTCATAGCTCTAGCAAAAAGACAATACGCCTCTACAGTAACTCTACAAGCAACGTCTCGAAAATTGGGCGGTACGTGGAGAACGGACAGTTTAATTTGCTAAGTATATAAGTTATAGTATTAAATATTGTCAAAGAATAGCTAAAACTGAAATATAGTTTGTTTTACACTTTATTCTGAATTGCGAGCTGAACTTTATTCCGAATCACAATATATTTTACCAGAACTTACAACTTACTTACAACACTGCGCCACAAAGACCTTATTTTTTAAATTTTACAATTAAATTATTTTCTAAAATTCATAATATATTATATTCTTTCAATAACAACGTTAAATTCGACTGTCGATGCTTAAAATTATTACTTTCAAATAAAGGAAGTTTATTGTTGGTATAAAAAATGTTAGTTTACAAAGAACCGGGTAACAGGTGCTATACGGAAGCCGGGCGCGACACATGGGTACGTGAGATGAGAAACTAACTTTTAATGAACCGTAATATATATTTTTTATTGTTAAAACTTAAAGTTTTTTATGAAAATGTTATATTTTTTATATATTTTTTTCTATTTTACTAAATTTAACTAGTTACCTCTAGTGTCTATATTGACATGACGCCTTGAATGAACATGAATTATTTAGTCATATTTAGGATGTGTAAAACTTATTTTTAGGGTCCCGTACCTCAAAAGGTAAAAATGGAAATACAATCCAGAAATTGGTACGAATACCATAGTGTATGCTCGCACTTATATGTTCTTTTTTTTTAAATATACATCAAGATTATATAACAATGGTGATACGAATTACCATCGTGGTACAGTGGGTCAGCGCTTGACTCTAAGAGCGATTACGATAGGGGAGAGAACGAATACTAAATAAATAGAATATCTTTTCTATTATAATGAATTAACCTACTGTTTAAAAATGGTGGAGATTTTCTATCAAAACAATCCCTTTTCCCAGCCAACGCTTTCTCTCATATTTCTGACAAATACAATGTCACCTTAATGTCAAACACCATTTAGGCCTTAGGGTATGCCAAAGAAATAAACATACATACATACTTGTACTCGAAAAACATTACCCTCCTTTGACGCAGTCATGCAAAAAATCATCAAGTTCTTCAGTTTCGCTACTATGGCGTCGAGTTGATATAGAATGATTGTTTCTTTAAAATATTACCCAAACGTTGCACCCGTATGTTACTTAGCTATCTAACTGAGAAAAATTTACTGGCTCGTTATTTTCTAGTGGCCCCTGTGACTTTAGAGAAAATTTATAGAAGGGTTACTACAAATACACGGATTATATCTATCCTTAACCTACTTAAACGAAAATCGAATTGACATTGGATCAGATATAAAATTTGGGAAGAAAAGGTTTTTTGTAAATTTTTGTTGAGAAAGCTTGAACATAAATATAGTGAGAAACTATTCCGTTTTTATTTTTTAACAATGTTTGAATGTTTTAAATAATTAAAAGAAAAATAAAGTAATTCCCAAAAAGGCATTCATAATTAAAATAATAGGTACTACTCGTAATCATATTAAACTAGAGTAATATTTTATTATAATAGTTCAAATGATAGACGATATTTGGTTTCAAAACAATACAAAACTACTTGTACAATGGAAATAATGTGATGCGGTTAAACAAAACACTCAAATCATCGGTTAATAATACTGACGATCATTTAATTTGTATAATTGCATTTAGATAATTTATGAATATGGCTTATTGCTAATTATGTGGAAATTTGAATTTCAAATTAAATGATTGAAATCGTCGTGGAAACGTGTCGGATGCGGGTTCAATTCCCACTCGGGGAACTAAATATGTAATAAATTAATTTTGAACAAAAACAAAAACCGACTTCTAACAACGAACTAAAAAGTGAAAAATAATTATACAAAGATTATATATTGTTGAAGTCGGTGCCAAGTAAAACAAACAGGCTTAGTAATTAGATATTGTAGTAAAGGTGTTGTAGCATTAGCTTGACATGTTATTTATTATGTGATATGTAATTTTCATTTCCTGGCTCTAGTAACCAGGCAAAGTGAGAATTCGGCAGAAAGCCTGGAACGGAATAAAAGTTTATAAAAAAGGACTAAATGCAGCCTATGTGGTGCTAAATAATGAAAGTCCAGTTTAATGAAAGTCCTGTAAAAATACAAACCCAATATTCAAATCAATGTTGTATAATTTTATATAAAAAAAAGAAAACCAAGAATCCACACAAATAAAACGACAGCTCTTACTTAATAAAAAAAGCTTATTGCAATAAAAAAGTCAGCCAAGTGATACGAGGGCGAGAAAGTGCATGGAGTCTGCCAGCTTCGTTAGCGATCCACTTCAAGTCGGCCTTTTAAAAGGAGTCAAATACTGGTGAATACTCACTTGCCAGTATCTGCGGCTGTTTCGATGAATTTGGAAAGAGGTGAATCGAAATAGATTTAACGAGTGCTACCTCTTCTGTGCAGTTTTATGGAGGCTTAAAACAGATATTATAAGATGAGAATTCTGTGCATTATGTTGATCCAGTTAGTATATCGGATTGCGATGAATATTTTTCATATTTCTAATGGAATGAAATGGAAGAAAACCTATTGTTGAGACATTTTGTATCTGAATTCAAAATTGCGTGTTGGTAAAACCTAATATTAAGATTCTCTGCTCCAATACAACGCCCATTTCGTCAAGCAGTGGCTTTGTCTTCTTATCGAAACATAGAAATTAAATATAATAAATACTCCCGAGTAGAAATCGAACTCATAACCATCATATTTATAGTAAGACGCTGTGCCGTTTCTCTACTCACTAAATAAATATTAAAGATTTAAATAAAACTTAAAGCATAATAGAATATGTTTGTATTTCACATTAAATTTACCCGAGCATCTGCTTACTCTTCACCTTAACAAGAAACTGGCAACTATTAACTTTGAGGAAACTTTAAGATTCTGTGACATGTCAATTTTGCAAATGTGAACTAATCCTTAAATTATATTATCTATATTATAATAGGCTATAAAACAATAGCATTTAAGTTCAAAATTGAATGAAAGGACAGTCTTCATACAAATAGTTTATTCAGCTAAAATTTGTGCTCTTCACTGTGAAAGACGAAGATAGGAAACGCTTTGTAATGTGTATTGTACTTTCAATCCTGTATCCAAAAATATCCAAATCTTTTATAGGTTCTCAGTTTTCGAACGAAAGGGTTATACAGAGTTTGGTTTTTCGAAATTAACTTTTTAAATACAAGGGTTCAAAGGGTCTGTTATCAGTTCAACAATAATTTAGTTATCTATATTTTTTTATGTTTTATTATGTGACTGTTAATATTTTCATTTCCTTATTCGGGTATGAACGTAAAGCACGGAGTACCGCCACTCAACACGCAAGGTTCTCTCTGCCTATATGAAATTATGTATGTAGAAAGAATGATTTCTTTGAGGCATATTCTCGTTAATTTGTTCTTATTGTGTTTGTATATGTATGTTTTCTATGGTCTTTCATTCTTTAAGAAGTGAGAAGAATTTAGGGTCATAATTTCTTGAAGAGATTATTGAGAATTAAATATTTATATCTTGATTTTTTACTGTTACAAACTGGCTGTTTACAAACTCGATTAGACAAAATATTTTTTGAATTTTACATATCATTTATGTACCGTATGAGCAAAGTTAAAAGTTCCGAATTAAAGTACCTTTGGTGGATATTTATAGTTTCTAAAGATTTCTATTTAAATCTTCCTCCTTTTAGAAATAGCAATAATTATTATTTCGTTAACTTAAATAACTGTAATAACTGAATTTTGCATTCTCATTATTGTTATCTGAACTGTTTTTCTATGCATCCAATCACACGAATGTATCTGACAATCATTATTATCTTATTACATAAAAAATGTACAGAAAAAAGCCAGGGATATTTTTTCTTAGCAAACGAGTATTAAATTACCTACAAAGCGAAGTAAATGATAAGTGTATATACAAGTGGTTTTTAAATGTTTTTATAATATGCTACCTAGCTACTAGCGAAGCCCCGCGGCGTTGCCTACTTTAAATAAATGATTTTTAGAGTTAGACTATTTATTCCAGTCACTACTAGGTTTTTTTGTATATATTTTTTTGACTAATTAAAAAAATAGGCGAATACCGATAGGCTCGGCAAAATATGTTATTAAAGACGTATAGTTTTTGACGATAGAATCTTAATGAGGCTCAAACTTAAAAATTAAATCAATTATGGATAACATGAAATGAGTAAAACGAAACAAAATTATACTATATTTATGTACTCTTACTCAGAATTATTAAAAATACCTACTCTGCAATATAAAAATAAACTATTGCAATTTAGTTTTAAAAGGTACAATGTTTACTTTCGACAAAAGTAATTGTAGAGACAATATCAATATTGCACCAATTATTATGAAGATAATTAGAGCTAGCAATACTAAATCCATTGCATAATATTCTGTCCAGTCCATATGGGCAGCGGCTGCCTGTAGGTGTTTGGCTCCACCATGTCTTATCACGTACTCTGTCCACCATACTGCTCGTTCTAAGGCTGACAGCGGCTGATCTTTCATGATGTTTCGTACTTTAATTATATTTTGGCGGTAACTGAAATAAATAATTATGTTTAGAAGCAGTTTTACGCTTTTTCCCGCACAGTAGGATAAATAGACGGAACATAGTGTTAAGCCACTCCAATTACCACTTTCCACCAATTTTCAAGACATTTCTCAACGACAGGAACAGGGGGGAGAAATAAAAAATATTTAAAATACTACGCCGAGTGAATACAGTCCATAATAATCTCCATTGTAGTCATATGCTGCTCCACTACACCAAGGTGGCCTCACCCTACTAATATTACGAATGTCAAAGTGTGTGAGGATTGACGTTTTTTCCAATTATGCGTTAAAAAGGTAATTTTGATGAAACTTTACCGTAACATAGCTTTATACATCAGAATACCATAAAGACTTTAATTTATATAAATTTGATTTTTATTTTGGCTATAATATATAAGCTAAGTCAGGCGAAGGCTCGATTGGGGCACTGGTATTATTTTAATATAAACAAATATTTAATAATTAATTCCAGAATATTTAAATGAAATGGAATATTGAATTCGGCGTAATTTAGGTACGTCTAAAGGTAAGTACGCTACGATTGTGAATTTCATTCTCCAATCGGCTGATTGAATTATTATAATTTTTCCGCTTCTATAAGATAAACCGCATTAACTTTCGCCACTTAATATGCAATCTCCCGAATTTAGGCGGAAAGTCTAATATGAAGTGTCTTGACACTAGCTAGTTACTCTTTTCCTATACTGTAGTTGGGTTATAAAACGAGAAAAAAGCCTTTTTAACTAACCTTTTATTTTTAATGACAATTTCAATAGCATTTCTTAAACTATCTTCAGTTATAGTTTCTATACTGAGTTTAATTCCTATGTTAAGTTTAACATATTGTTCTACATTGAACCATTGATCTCCTAACATTGGTACTCCAATTAGAGGTACACCCGCTGTTATTGCTTCATCTGTCGATTGTAGGCCACCCTGTGTTATGAATGCTTTCACATTAGGATGTTCTGAAATATAAATATAAATATAAAGTTTTTCATTATAAAAAAGTCATATTTTTTTTCTTTAATCATATTCGAACACTTTTTAATACAAATAAATTATATGGGGTTAAAAAAATATGAAACATTTTAATATAATTATAAGTGTTTATCTAATTCATAGTTACAAAATTAAATAAACCTAGTTTATTTAAAGGTTTATTTTCATATTAGAGTTTAGTTAAGTTTATTTTTATATTAGAAATAAAAAAATAATCACAAGTTTGAGAAATCTCGTTATCTTTTTTTACATTCTGTCTCAAGCTCAAATAAAACATACGTCATACGTCTACAAGCAATTGTCGTAACATATTAGATCTCAAGTGTTTATATATAAATTTATCATCTTTAAATAATTAATAGGAAAAACATAAATTATATCGTAAACGTGCATTGTTAGATAATATGTAGTCGTGGCTTGCAATTCATTGCATTAGTTTTGCCTACACCATGTAGAAATATTTCCATATATTAATATTCTTCTTCTTCCTCCTGGCATTAATCCCGGCTAGCATCCATATATTAATATTAATAGTGCATAATATGCCTAAAAAATGTCACATAACAATTACAGCCTTCCTCATACATAAGGCTATTTCATTCTTAAAATATATATCCTACGAGATTTTAGATACTAGCTGGTGCGAACAAAAATACAAACTGTCTTGTTTTATTATATAAGGTATAAGATAGCATAAATAGTGACAATTGACATTTAAAAATTATGTCTACTTGGATTTTTTATTGCACTTGTGTGTATATTTCCTATAAAGTAGCATTTTCCTCATTATTAAAAGTTAAAGATAAATAAATTATGACTTACTTAGTAAATCAGACTGAGGAAACCATTTAGAAATTTTGACGTTATCTGATCGCCCTGGACTTTCGTCTGTATTCCACTTCCACAGAACGTCGTAGGGTAGTTGAGAAAACACATTTGCAAATATTTGAATTTTCTCAGGTGGTAGCAATGATGGTTTCACGTTTGTGCCAAAGCTCATGTAAATTACGCCATTTTTTGACGAATCAAGATAAGACTGTAATTCCTAAGTAAAAATATTTTAAAAATTAAATAGATACGAGGCCGTTGTGGAGCAGGGGAACAATGATGTGACGCAATGGTTGTGGGTTCGATTCCCACTTAAGGAAACGAAATATTTACCTAAATTTATATTTCCGTTTCTTAGCTCTGGTATAGACACAAAGGGCGATGTTAAGTTCCACTATTCAACACGCAACGCCTCGGTCGGCGGAAAGTGAGGAATGGAAGTGTTTTTAGGAGAACGGAGTGTATTATGTTGTTTTTACACTAGATTGGATAAACGAGAATCAGAAGCTAAAAAAATATTTTAATATAAGGTTATATTTTCATTTAATGACTTTAATTTTATTATTATATTTATAGACTTAGATATATTTAAAAATACCTTTGGTAGTTCTTTCGAAGATTTTTGATGTAAGCCACCCAAATATAAGACATTTGGGGGAACAGGCCTATTGAAATCCCATAGCGGATGAACATTTAAAAACACCATGTGTATATTTTTCTTTAGTTGCTTAATATCAGGTATATCTGGACCGAATATTTTCTTAATCATTTCATTTTCTGTTTTCATCAAATCTCCATACATTCCTTTTTCTAAATAATTTGTACGCAATTCGGATATTTTTTCCCATGTTGTTAAATTATTTAGTCTCTGTCGTGTTGCAAGCGGATAAATAAGTGGGTTTATTGGTGCACCTGTAGTGTCAAAAGTTCCAAAAATACCACCAAGAGAGCTTATTTCTATCACTGGCACTTTGTAAATATAGGAAATGGCAATAGCTGGTCTCACACACGATTCAATGAATAGTAAATCGAAAGTTATATTCTTATTTGTTATAAGTTTTTGTACTTCTCTTGATTTTAATTGTTCTTCAAATACAATGTTTATAAGTTGGAAAATGAGTCGTATATTCTCCTGTGCATCAGTTTCTTGTCCTTTTGCTGCTGCGAGAAACTTTTCCCAAAGACCGTAAGACAAGTCATGAACATCGATTTCTTTAAGGTTTTCTGGTCTTTTGTCTTTTGTGAATTCTGGATCTGTTGTAATCACTGTTACATGATGTCCACGTTTAACCAACTCATTTATAAGAGGTCGAAAAACAATTTGGTGGCTTATAGACGGAGTGGGAAACACAGCTAAAATGTTTGCACTTTCACTTAAACTTGCTATTGTTAAAATAAAAAAAGTAATCTTCGTCATTTTAAATTAACATTTACGAGAATGAAGATATAGTATGGTTATAAACAGCTTTATGAGTGTTCAAATGATGTCCACCTGCTTATATGCACACAGTAATTACAGAAGTATCAATACATACCATGGAAATATAAAACTATTATCATAACATACATTATCTTGAATGATGAACGAATACAGTACTATTTAAATTGTTTTGTCCTTGCAATGTCATTGTCGTATGGTATTTAATATTTTCTTTAACTGAAATTTGTACATACTGATTCTAGTAGTTTTTAATTGGCTAAGTAATTAGAGATTATTAGCGAAATAACAAAATATACATATATATACATTTGCGCCATCCTGGCACAGTGGAACAACGTTTGATTGTTAACGCGATAGTTTTGAGTTCGAATCATTTGCCCACTTGGGGAAATTAATTATTTTCCTATCCCTCGGTCTGACGTATTTGCAGCTTTGAACTATGCTTCTCAACACACAGTATCAAGAGTTCGAAAAACGGGGAATCTAGTGATTTTTTTTAGCTTCAGGCTGTATCCCGCACATAGCACGAAAGGAACAGAGAATCAGGGTATCTAGTGTTAAAGCACTCCTTACAACATTAAGACACTTCCATTCCCCACTGAATGAGGCATTGCGTGTTGAGTGACGGACCTCAACACCGCGCTTTACTTGGGTAATATAAGAAGAATAAGATAACATTATAATAAGAAATACTGTATAATGTTGTACTAACATGAATAATTAATGTTAATTTAAGCCTTTAGTGTTATGATATTATTTAATGTTCACTACGAATATTAGTGAATATTACGGCCATTGTGTCGCAGTTGAAATGTGACTGCCGATAGAGGCAATCAGATGATGGTAACGGGTTCGATTTATAACTAGGGTAATGTTTAAATAGTAATATTGGGTCAACAAATTCGTAAAAGAGAAATGGGAGTGTCTTAGATAGGTACAGTACGTCTACTATGTATACCCCTTTATATGTATACTAAGCAAAATAAAGTAGTAAAATCATCAAATAAGAAACATTTAAATTTAAAATATGTTAATCAAAATTATATATAGACTAAGCTATACTGTAACGATAATAGTAGAACAATACATAAAAATATTTAGTAATACATATATTATTTAAGCTGCAACTACTGGATTCTATTTGAGCTCTCGAATTTATTTGATTATGTAAAGAACACCCAGCATCGAGTTTCACTACCTCGTCCTCTAGATTCTACTTTATACTGGTACTAGAGATTTTCAAATTAGTAACAATCACATTTGAAATAATCTACTCACTTTTCAAATTTAAATAGAAAATTAACAAAGCAGTGCTCAGTTCTTTTATTATGGCGGAGAAAACACGAAAGAAGTTGTACAGTAAATAAAGAGACAATATTACACCATAGAGAAAAACATGCTTAAAACAGTTCCAGTTAAAATTCTGCCTCCACCTATAACAAAAGAAAAAAATACAGTATATTAACAAAAAGGTTTAGTAATCTATATATATATATAAAATCGAAAGGTCACTCACTCATCACGAAATCTGAGAAACTACCAGAGCTAGGAATCTCAAATTTTGCATAGGAGTTATTTATAGGACGTAGGTGCTCGCTAAGACGGGAATTTGCAATATTCGACTTCTAAGGGGTTGTTTTTGGGGCCGAAAAATTGTATGAAACTTCGTTACTACAAATGCTAGGAGTCTCAAATTTTGCATAGACGTCACTAGGACGTAGTCATGGAGACAGAAATTAATAATAACATAGTTCACGTGGGTGAAACCGCGAGCGGGTCGCTAGTACTTAATATTTTACAAATATATTAACTAATAATTTAATTTTGTGATACAAATAATTTATAGCAGAAAGGCGTTTAAACTTTGACGTTTTGTCCATGTGATATATGGGGGTAGTTAAAATATTGGTTGTCAAAATAGAAATATTGAGTGTGCGACATGGTCCACGCAAATTGCTTTGCCTGATTTATGCTCCGGACGTGACCTGAATATGGACTTTCCTATACTAAATTAGTTGTCTATGGGAACACCGTTCTTGTTTTGATTTTAAGAAACCTATGAACGCTTTACTAGTATGTGACTGTAACGTGATGGTCGCGGGTTCGATTAAATATTTAACATTCATTTTTCCCGCTCTGGTAACGAGGTAACGAGGTGTTTCCTCTGCCTAAACAGCTATGTGCAAAAACATATTATAGCGACTATTGTGACGCATTGGGACAACGTAAGCGGTATGGTTGTGAGTTCCAATTGAGTTAATGATTATATTTAAATTGAATTTAATTATGAATGCGCTATACGACGCTCTGCCCTTACAATATACATTAGTGAATAGAATTTTAGAATTTTAAATGTCTTTTTAAATGTAGTTACGTTATGTTCCGCCATTTTACACTGAATATGTAAAAAAATTCTTTTGGTACCTACTCTTTGTCTTCCTTGCTATAAAGGAAGAGCAGGAAGGGTGCGCTTGTATACTATTACTAGCGGACGCGCGCAGCTTCGCTAGCTTATTTAGGGGAAATTCTAATAAACTACATGTGTCCAATGAAATATTTTTAAGAGTCTAAATTTCAAATTTTATAAAAATCTGTGGCGATATGAAGATTTTTCCACACAAACTTTCAACCCCTTATTTGCACCCTTAGTGGGAGAATTCTAGAAAACGATGAAACACGTATTCAATTAAATACTTTTAAAAATCTAAATTTCCAATTTTATAAGAATCGGTGCCGATTTAATTTTTTTTCCATACAAACTTTCTAACCCTATTTCACCCCTTTAGGGTTAAAATTGTTCAAAATCCCTTCTTAGTGGATGTCCAGATTACGAAAGTAAACATCTGTCAAAATTTCACGTTTCTACGCACAGCGGTTACGGCTGTGCGTGCGTCTTACCTCAGTCAGTGAGGACAAGTCCTTTTATATATATATAGAATAAACTACTACCATTATACTATTATAAAGAAAACCGTCACTTGTTTAAAAAAACAAAACATCACGTGCCAAGTTCACGCCGGCCAAGCTCTCAAGGCTCCGAGTTTCCTTGAAATAAGATTAGTAGAATGTAATTGATCTAAATTTCACACATATTTGATTAAAAAAGTGTGAAATCACCATGACAATAATGTCAGTACAAATTTTATTTTTAAAACAATTACATTTTTGTATTTTTACGAATGATTAAAATTTTAATAATCTTTTTAATATTCATCATGAAATTAAAATGATGCGTCTGAATAAATCGTAAATTTTTTTATTTATTTCAAATGGTCTTCCCTTTGTTGTTATTTCACTAACAAAGAATGGATATTTTATTATAAATAATTAGAGGTGGAGGAGGAGAACAATTAGAGACCATCGTGGCTCAGTGGCTATGCGTCTGACGGAAAAGGAGACGGTCGTGGGTTCGATTCCGTATGCAAGATCGCGTTATAAAAGAAGTGTTAACATTAAAACTGTCTATGTATGTTTATATACATGTATATGTATGCATGTTTACCGTTTCATCGTAGCTTAAGAACTGCAGGATGTAATTAGATAACTGGAAATTATTAGTTATTAGTTTCTTTAGCAAGCCAAAGCAATTTTCTATAGTTAACCTTGGATTTAAACATCATACACTACGAGATATTTTAATAATTTTTTTCGGTAACTAGCATTATAAATAATTAACAAAATTGTTGTTTTTTTAAGTGTATATCATAAAAAGTATCAAAATTAAAACAAATCTGAAAAAATCTGTCATACGAGTGTAATAAGGCAATAATATAATTTAGGTCTTTTAAAAATGTGTTAAAAATTATCTTTTTAGGGTTATATATATCAAAAGAAAAAAAAACCAAATCAAGATAAGTCAACGTAATCAAAATATACGAACACTTATACATTAATGTATGTGTGCTGAAATTTGTATAAAAATAATTGATTTAAAAAAAAAAACAATTTCGACCGGATCCTATAAACAGAACCTAACCAAACTCGTACAATTACCTTGATCTAAAACTTATATGATTTCATCATAGATACCATTCAAGTCGCACTAGCTTTCAAATAAAAAAAAACATCAAAATCTATTCACTCCGTCAAAAATCCTGAGGTAACAAACATCAAAAAATGGAAAATTGTAGATATTTTATAGAAAAAAACATTAGAATCTTATACCTCCAGAGTTCGAAGGAAAGTGGGGAACGTAGTGTCTTGTCACTAGGCTCCCTCTGCCTAGTCTGCTACACTGGGATTTAGCGTGAAGCTTAATAAAAAGACTAGCATCATTTCAACCTTCACTCACAGCGCATAAAATAGTTTATATACTTACATATAAAAATAACTCAATAACATTTAGAAAATAAACTGTTTATAATTGTTAATAAAATGTAATTAAAACATTTATTAGGTACAATTACTTGATAATAAATAATAATAAGGCTATTATATAATTTCAACTGTTTAGTATAGGTACTACACAAACATTTTATTATTAAAAAATATACTTTATTTTTTTGTATAGTAAGGTTCATTATAATATGATATATGACTGCATAGTTTAAATGCTAGACTGGATATTTACAAAATGCTACTACCGGATACTAAACAGATGTTTTTCATAGGGGTAATAACCCCTATGAAAAACATCTGTTTCAATCAATCAATCAATCAAATCAGCCTTTTCGGGTCCACTGCTGGACATAGGCATCTCTCCCAGGGTGCACCAAAGCTCCCGATCCTCCGCCTTCCGCATCCAGTCGATCCGGTCCATCTGTTTATGTATAGTTAAATTAGATGATGTAGAAATTATAATGTTTTCCAATACAAGAGCTTTTATAGTTGTTTATGAAAAAACAATTGAATTTGTGTATCATCAATATTGTATTAAATTTATCTTTTCAAGAATATAATTAAACAAGTCAATATACAACATATTTTCTCGAACTACCCGCCATTTCCTAGCCTAGTGCTGCTGTCCTCCATTTTTCGCTTAATTCTTGATTGTTGAGTAGATCTCAACCGCATCCCACACATTGTAGGCAGAGAGAACCTAGAAGTTAAGACACTCCGGTCCCATTAAGTCACTTCTGTTCCCCAGTTTTCGCCGAATTCTTGAAGCGTTGTGCGTGTTGGCGTGTTGAATTGAAATTAATTTTAAAAAATCTATGAACGAAGGAAACAAAGTCTCAGAAAGAAACTAGTATCAATCTGTGGTTTCTGAAAATATATTTAATATACTATATAATAAAATCGAAACGGATCGGTATCTGTACATGGAAGATATATAGAATTTTTTTTTATTGATAAGTCATAGGTAAGCAAAAACAACGATTTTTTTAAATTTTGTATTTGTCTGTGGTATAGTGGTATATAGATAAAGATATTGTTGTTTAAAATGACATTATTATTAGAAAACCAAAATAATGCTGATTAGCAAATTAATAATTATATAA
>DWNA01001533.1:0-14373 GCA_018249835.1 Heliconius besckei | reverse complement strand
ATCGTGGCGCCGGGACACCAGCGTGTGACTGTAAACGCGACAGGATGTGGTTTCGATTCCTACTCAGGAATTTTCTTCACTCTGGTTACAAGACAAAGTGGTACTTCAATCCACACATGATCTCACCAAAAGTATTGTACACCTGTGTAATATTGGCACTGAAGAGTTTTTTTATTAGTTTACAATTATTTAATTAAGCAAGCCCAGAAAATAACAATTAGCCCCACAATTCACGGTCCGTCCCTGATTATATTATATTTATATGTTCATTTCCCCACTAGAGTAAAAAGAAACGCGGACTTGATCACCGTCTCTAAATAAAGCAGGGTAGCTTAGTGTTAAGTAGGCAGCTTAGTAGGGTAGCTTACTATTCCCCAAGCGCCACCGAATTCTCAAGATATTGCGTGTTGGGCGGCGGAACTCAACACTACGCTTTGTTAAGATGATTACTCATCTGATTGATCTCTCATCTCAACTAATAATATATGTTACCTGGTCAGCGAGTAAAACTAATAAATCATCCTGATCGTTCTTCAGTTTCTCCAGCTCTGTGTTGTTCTTCTTCTGAGCGTCCTTCGCCGTGAGCAAATCTTGTGTAAGTTTAAGAACTTCCAGTGTTAGTGCGCTTACCTTTAATATAGTTTTTTTAATTAGTGTAGTAAAATATAGTACAGAACATAAAAATAAAAACAAGTACATTTATTTAGTGTGGGTTTTTTTGTTACACAATGCAGTGTTGGTACCGACGTTGTTATACGGCATCGAAACGTGGGTATTACAGAAGAAGAATGAAAGAAAGATGAATGCCGTGGAGATGCGGTCTCTTCGTAGGATATGCGGAGTCAGCTTAGCTGATCAAACAAACCCACAATGGAGATATACACAGAATGGCAGGTACTAGCAAGGATGTCACGGTGAGAATGCAGAAGAACGTGCTCAGCTGGTTTGGGCACGTCGAACGAATGAGTGATGAAATAATGGCAAAAAAGATCTACGTCTGCTCACTTAGCGGTAAGAGAGGTGGGGGGAGACCTCGGTTGACCTTCGAAAACACGGTATCAAAGATACTGAAAGGTCACGTAAAAAGCATGAGGATCCCCCATGTGTGAAGAGGCGAAAGAGGTGTGTAGATATCGTAACGTTTGGCGCTCCGTTCTCTCTGACTACCCCGCTAGGGATAAAGCGTGAAGTTATGTAATGTTATATATGTATTATTAGGACATTTTTACAATGGTATAAAAATGTACATAACGAAAAAACAAAAAACCGATTAAGCAGGTATACATTTTAAACGAAAATATCATCATATAGAAGTTGTAAAAAAATTATATACATATTTATAATATTTTCATTACCTTAGCATCGTAGTCGGCAAATCTGGGGTCCAACTTGGCAGGTTCAGGTTCATTGGGGTTCGTCGACAGTTGTGCCTTCAGTAGGGTATTCTCATCTTTTAGCATTGAGTTGGCTGCTAGTGCGTCTGTTAGAGCCGTCTGAAAAAAAAGGCAGAGAAAATAGAGTATTTCTTATAATTTTTTGTACAAGGGTTTGACTGTAACGCGAAAGTTTTGCGTTCCATCCCCATTCGAGGAAGTGAAATATTTGAGGTGCCGAAGATAAACACGGCGTTGAGTTCTGCCACTCAACACGTAATGCCTCCAGAATTCGGCAGAAAGTGGGGAACGGAGTGTCCTAACACAGGGTTCCCAGGGTTCAGTATATATAAAAATTATTACGCAGAGATTCGTAAACCGATTTATGTGATTCTTTTTTGTCCGATGCGGAAGAGCAGTCATTTGGTGCCATTAAAAGATTTTCTGTGTGAATCAATATTTTTTAAAATAGTAATTATAATTTCATGTCTTTTTTACATATAAATAATAACATTGTAACAAAACATAAAAAAAAACCATTGTTACAAAATAAAAAAAAATGCATTACCCGCAAAGCCTGCGTCTGTTCCAACTGATACATAAGCTCCTGCAATCTCGCGTCCTGTTGTCTTATCAGTTGTTTGTATTGCGCTAGTTCCTCTGTAACACTATGTGCGGATTCGAACCCGCTGTTAATGGGCGGAGTGGACTCAGCCGTTACACTTTGTATTACTACACCTAGAAAAAATAATGGAGAAAATATAAATAAAATTCACATAAAATTACATTTGCTTCCAATAAAGCAATAGCATGTCTATTGCCAGCCAGGACACATTTTTCAATCAATTAAATCTTCTCAAAGAGCCCTGTCCCATTTGAAATGAGTTCTGACTGTTAATATTTCTAATTTGCACAGAATTCGATTTTAATTTAATTATTTTGATTATAAAGCTTTTTCGATGGTGTTATTATTTAGTATTACAGTTTATATTGGGTTTGATATTATCTTAGTTTGTTAGGAATTACATGTTTTGATTTTTAGAAAATAAAAATTATTCAAAATAGAGAATAAAAATGGTCAAAGTTCCTATCCTTTTTTTCTGTTTGAGGGAAAATTTCTTATCGAGTGATCGTATTGTATTTGTATATCTTTATCTTTTTCTATAAAAAAAGTTACAGTATAAGACATAATTATAAATAATACAATTGAATTGGTAAAAAAAACATTTTTTTGGAAAGGACATGAGTACTCATACAAAAGTTCAAAAGTTGTGTTTTATAATGATGAGGTTTTAAAAATTGTGTTACACAGAATTTGAAATTCTTATTACAGTTAGGATTTAAATGTAATCCTTGTCCTTAAGTAATAAAATAGTTACTTAAGAATTAATTAATAATTATTAATTTAATTATTCATATCCTCGCTTTGGTGGTTAGTTAGTTAGGTGGTTAGATAAAGTTAGTTAGCGTTAATCAACTAAATTAGGTAGATACGAAATACAGAGTAAAGCTATAAAAATCTTTGACATAAACACCACAGATTAAAAATAAAAAGTAAAAAAGAAGGAAACCCACCTTCCAACCCTTTAAACAGTCTACAAAATTCATAATCGATGAGTATTTCGGACGGCTCAGATGCCCTCAGTTGCGGGTGCTTCGCCGCCTTGTTATACAACTCGTGTTTCGAGACTTCGCCTATTTTAGCCGTGAAAGTTTCAATACCGATACGCTTCACTAACAACTGGCGGAGAGAGTCGCGTGAATATGTTGAATTCTCCGTGTTCTCTTCGTTGAAGTGTACGCATAGAGCGAGTACGAAGGCGGAGAGACCTATAAGAGTATAAAAAAGGCTATTATATTATTTTTTAATATTACATTATTTTTTAGCTGTGTAGACGAAAGCTGATAAGGCAGCTTAGTCCACATTGCTAATATTTCTAGTACTATCAAGGAGTTTCATCATTACATTTTTTTGAATTAATAAACTGACATATAACAATGAATTATTTACCTCTCTTAATATACACCCATATTTTAGTGGAAAAGTAAAGAAAATTTAGTGTTAAATGTTCTTAAGTCAGAAACGTCAAATAAACAAAAAACTTGTTTACCTATATATACAAAATCTCATATAAACCAAATAACTATAAAATGTCATATAACCTAATAATGATTATATACCATTTTAAATAAAACATACCTTGCAACAAGTATTCGTTATCGTCGTGTTCGTTGGAACAGGTCTGCGACACCAGGTAGGACACGCCGCCCGGCGCCTGCAGCAGCGCGCCCACTGCGGCCGGGCAGTGCGCCGTCCACTGCGACAGCAGCATTAGAAGTGCTACCTAAAAATATTCAGTTTGTTTTTATTTTCTATTTTCATTTAGGGGCTGCTTTAGGGTTCCGTATTTGAAAACAAAACTGAAACAATATACCATACATAATCTGTCAATCAATATACCAGAGAACTCACCTTAGACTGCAACTTAGTAGTCTGCTGCAATAGCAGTGTGCACTGATGCAACAGCGACACCGGTGCACTACCTATGTTGGTCGCTAACAACACTCGCAACAACTGCTCCTTCTGCCCCGTATTGTCTATCAGGGCATGCATCAGACACACTGAAGCGAACCAATTCGAAAGGATTTCTGAGGAGAACAGCCCTCCACAGAGGATTTGACCACTGGTTAAGCTTGAAACCTCACTTGAGGATGGTAACAAAGTTAAGACTAGGTTGGCTTGGCTTATTTCGTTATGGTAGAGATAGCTTTGGAAACAGTAGAGGACTGCACATCTGTAATAAATTTTTATTGTTTTTATTTGGAAATGAGAATTCATGTTTGCTTTACACTAGTGTGCCTATCTTGGGCACCCTACCACGTTCCGCCAGTCTCTTCCGCTACTCAAACACCACAGCAAAGCGAAGAAATGAAAATATTAAATATTTCATTTCGTCGAGTGGAAATCGAACTTTTAATCTGTCGTGTTTACAGTCACACGTTTGTACTCTTGCGCCAGGATCATAGAATATATGAATAGAATAAAATTTAAATCCGTTAATTTTTTTAAAAATCAAATTTACAATAAGAGAAATAGAAAAAAAGTGTAGTACATTTATTCTTAAGTAACATTAAAACCACCATAAAAAAAGTAAAAAAAATATATTTCAATCAAAATAAAAAATGGGACAAACGCGAGACGGACTCGCCCATCGAGGGTTCTGTACAAAAATTGGAGGTCGCACTTTTTCCGAAATTCAAATTTAGCTTAGCCATAAAGTATTAAACTTAATTCTCTACATAGTGTTACGCGTTTTTTGCTTATCTTTTTTTTTAAGTAAATGTAGAAATACGATTTTTTCAGGAAATCATAATAATTTCATGAATCTCTCAATCATTGAATTTCAATCCGATATCACTAAGCGTTCCTAAGATAAAGGCTGTTGACACACAGACAGGCAGACGGACGGACAACAAAGGGAGATCATAAGGATTACTTTTTTCCTTAAGAAATACGGAACATTAAAACAAAACCCTTACCTCAAAGAAAACGGCTGCTTTTCATTCACCATGGACATCAACAGAACTATAATAGCTGGCCGTGGAGGATAAGACGGTGCTATCACATTCCCTATAAACTCTTGATTCACAGTATCCCCTCTAACGACTTCGGCCACAGTATTAATAGTTTCCGTTAAAATATCAGCAGGAACGCCGCTCGCCATTAAAATATTACACAAAGAGTCTAACAAGCCGACATTTTTCATTATTTTCTGACAGCTCGATATAATCTGAGCTGAATTACTTGGTGATACCAAAGTCCTGACAAGTTGCAACATGCAATGTACATTTGAAACTTTTTGCGGAGACCAACCGATATCCTCAGCTTCCTCCGGCATGTTGAACATTGGCAGCATTTTCTGTATATAACTGCCTTCTTTGAAAAAATTAATATTGCTACTGTTATTTTTTAGTAAATTTAGCATCAGTAGAAGACAATCTTCTACTATGATGCCTCCATCGGAATAACCTTCAGTATTGACAATTTCAAATAATCTATCAAAGGCGTTTTCAAAGGCTACGATTTTTTGTATATTAGCATTGCCTTTTGTCAGTCTTATAAGCAGTAGTAACGCTTCATTTCTGATAACTTCTCGATTGTCAGATAACAAGTCCATCATTTTTGATACACCCATGGGTTTATCGAGTATAATTTCTTGAATATCTTTAGTCCTATTTGTTAGGAGAGAAGTAAGAAATTGTACTGTAGACAGTCTAACTCTAAAATCATATTCGTCCAAAAGATCCAAAACTAGTTGTATATTTCGTGGGTCTTTAATGAACATTTCTGTGAACTGGTCTCCAATGTTTATGGGTAAGTGTGGTTTGTCCTCTTCTTCCTCGAATTGAGATGGTGATACAATATTGTTAAGTGTATCTAGCGCATAGTTTATTGTTTCGTTGTCAGCTCTGTCAAGTTCTAATATCTGAAAGAAGAATTGTTACATAGTTAGTTCAGGCCATTGAGTAGCACAGTTGCACAGTGTGTGGACTATAAGCACGACGGTTGTGGTTTCGACTCCTACTCGGGAAAATAAATTATTTTATATTTCCATTTTCTCGCACCCGTAACAAGACAAAGTGGCGGCAAGTGTGACGGCGTTGATTTCCTTCACACAAAATGCAGTGTCTCGAAAATTTGGCCGAAATTGGGGAACGGAATGTCTAAACGTTAGGTTTCCTTTGCCTATCCTAAAAAATACGTCAAAATGATTTTTGATATTTTTATAGTACTATTCCACACTTAAGTAAGAACAATACTTATATAAAAAACATATAATTTTTTAACTGAGCAGAATTTGAACTCACACCTTTTGGTAACTTTGAATAGTTACCAAAAGCGCACTGACTGCTAACCCATACATTTTCATCAAACTATGTCGAAATTCTTACACCTTAATTACAACATAGTTATGTTGTCTCCATAGGCAGATTTTTACAAATCTTCGCTATCCAAAGTTAATTGCTAAGAATTATCATTTGGCAAGATAGAATACTATTCCTTAAATATTTTTGACATTTTTAAGGTGTTATTTAACATTTAGGAATGGAAAATATTTATTTAGAAAACATAGAAAAACCCTATGATCAAATTTTTATGTTTTCTAAATCAGACCATATACATCATACTGTAAAAGAAATGGTTGGGGGTTTTATGATCATTTTATAGAATTAATAATTTTTAAACGTTGCTCTGGTCAGAAAAACTATGTAGAGTGTCTGAGACCTCAGTCAGAAAACTCTGACTGGTTCTCAGACTGTAGACTTGCAAAGATACTGATCCATTCTCAGCTATCTGCTAAAATCAGAGACATTGCATACTGAATGGCAGAATCATATATATTATATGATATCACACTGTCCTACCAGAGGAAGGATAATAATTCATTCCCCTGAGTGTGCATCAAAGCCACAACCATTGCATTAGCAATCAGGGTCTATTCCACTACTCCACGAAAGCCTCAAATAAATTTCTATTTATTAAAAATATAATACAAAAATCACCTGTTTTAAAGTATCTAAACCCTGAGCACCAACTTCAAGTCTGTACTTCCTTGATAAAGCTTTTAATGCTCTGCAAGCATCTCTCCTGTCTTCTAACAAGGTTGAGTTACTAGCTCTTTCTATTAGTCTTTCCACCTGTTAAATTAATCACAAAATTAATATATATTAATAACTAGTACATATTTTTTAATAAATATATATTTTTTAACAAATTAAGAAACATCAAGGTAATTTTCTAGTATTTGTGTTATTTTGTGATTTAAAACACTTATGAAGACCTCTTACTTCGTATAAATCTTTCATAATTATAATAGCATCTGTAATTTATGTGTAGAAATGTTTATTCGACTTGGGAAAGTAATAAAATTACACGATGTCGATTACGAAATGTGACATGAAATTCCTCTCACACCTATCTTAAAATTTATACACACATATCTTAAAATTTATAAATTCTCACACAGCTAAATTTATAAATAGGTCAATTAAATTTTTTCACTAAAAATTTTAGTTACCGTATCAGCTACGGACGGCTGTTGTCCAGTTTCTGGAGCTCCTAGCACGGTTTTCAGACCGCTTTTTAAGAAATCCATGGTGTTTTACCGTGTAAAACTTTTAATCCAAGTTTATGTAATTACTGTAAGAAAAACATTGCTAAATTTTAGAAATATAATTTGTATAAACGACACGTCAGGGAATAAAATTTGACATTTGACATGAAAATTTTGTAATATCAATAATTCATTTTGACTTTACGCTTATTGCAAGTGCGAAAAAGAAGTAATAAATTAAAACGCTGATTTATAATGAAAGCATGCCCCCTTGGCAAGCACGAACATATTTTACATTGATGATTAAATGCAAGCAACATAATTATACTGGTTTTACTAGTACTAGTAGTTAAATGGAAAACTGTTGAGCTCTGTCATCGTCATCATGAGTAAACGTGTTCTATGGTCATCATTATAAACGTGAAACGTAACAAAGCTGTATCTGTCAAAATATTGTTAAATATTGTTGTTGTTATGTTCTCGATTTACTAATTTCTTCTTAAGTTCTTATTATTATTCATAACTGAAAACGAATATCGAGAAATCATTATAAAATGGCTACTGATCTAAATTCAAGCTTTAATGAACAATATATCAATATTAACACAAAACTTAAAAAGTATGTAATACCTGTTTTTACTATTGAAAATAAAATAGTTTTTTTTTTCACTTAACACGAATAATGTACCTTAAAACATAATTTTTAGGCGATTTATGCGAAAACCAAATATATCTGAAGCAACAAATGAGTTCATAGCTTTAGCAATACAATGTGAGCATTCTGAACAACCAGCGTTTGCTGGTCAGACTTACATTGGTGCTGCAAAGTGTGAGGCTTCCGCTGGCAACGTTCTTGGTGAAGCTGAACAATATATAGCAGCTGCGCGACAATTCATGAAGGCAGAGAAAAAGCTCACTGCTTTAAAATTCCATAGTCCTGATAGAGAAAGCTTAGAAGTATGTAAAATATATTTTATATAGTTTTATTGAAATTTCACAAATCTGGCATTATTAAAGACGAGAATGTGCTGGATTATTTTAATGTTTGTTTACTGGATACATGAGCTTTTTAGAATAAGAATATAATATTTTTTGTTTATGATGTAAATTAAATCAAATCTTTGATTTAGTGGAAGTTGTATTCCTTGCTTAAAAACTTTTTCTCATATGTTTCTAAGAATGATATTAGGAGTGAAGACTAGGATTATAGAACATTTTAACCTATCAATTTTATAATTTTAGGCTGGCATCAGTTGTTATCTACAAGCTTACAGTAAATATCCAGAGAAATCTCCTATAAGAAGTTCAACTCTTTTAGAGTTAGCAAATGAACTGATTAGACTGGATTATAAATTGGAAGCTCTACATTATTATGAAATAGCTGCTAATACTATTGAGGATAAAACTATGAAACTGATGTGCTTGAGGAATATGTTGAATTTACTCATTGATTGTGGTGAGGCAATTACTTTTATGTAATATGGTATTCAGAGAGAACTTAGTGCCTAGATACTCTTAATTTATTCTACTAAGTGGAGATTTGAACCCACTATTGTGTCATTACTTTGTAAATTATTGTGTTCTTTTGTATTTATTATATATTAATTTATTTCATTAATAATACTTTTGGCACCTTTCTGCACTCTTAAAAAATAAATTTCAGATTTTTTATGGTTGCCTGTAAGAAATTGCTTTTAGTGATAAGGTTGCCATTGCACATTTGTGTATCTGTAAATGAACTGTATTTTTTATTTGTGCAATAAAGAATTATTATTATTACTTTTATATTTAGATTCTGCCCCACTGCTATACAATGGCCTCTGTACTAGTTTATAAAACTCAATTTTTTATTATTATTTATGATACACAATACTTGCTCTTACTATAATAATTTTATTATTTTTAGATAAATTTGATATAGCTTTGGAAACAGCAAACAAATTATGTGATTCAAAATTTTATATACCAGAAAGTATTCTAACTGAGTAAGTGAATATATTCTAACTCCTATAAATAATGATAATGTCTTAAATATGAACATATTTATAAATATCATAAAAAAAAACTAAGTAGTTTATTAGTAAAATGTTTATTTATTTCTAAAATACAGACTGGGAATTTAATTTTTTAAATTAATGTCATGTTTACCCTCGCGTTCACGGCACTCATTCAACCTAGCGCGAAAATTTCTTATGACGGCTTGGCAAGTGATGGCTTCCATTTCGTGGCGAATATTTTGTTTTAATTGCGCCAGAGAAGTTGTTTTGTTGACGAACACTTTAGATTAAGGAAACCCCACAGTAAAAAGTCCATCAGAGTCAAATCAGGACTGTGTGGAGGCCAATTTATGTCCCCTCTTCTGGAGATTAATTTTCCTGGAAAAATCTCACGAACTCATGGTAGATACACATTAGACGTGTGTGAGGTCGCTACATCCTGCAGGAACCATGTCCTTTGACTAAAGCCAGAAGAATTCTGCAGTGTAGGCAACAAAAAATCATCTAACATCTTCACATAACAGTAACACTTACAGTTAACATAAAGTTAACTGTAAGTTCACGGCCCCCCGCGTCTTCAAAAAAGTATGGGCCGATTATTCCTTGCGATGACATTGCAGCCCATACGGTTACTTTTGGCGAATGAAGAGGTCTCTGATGTTTGCGTTTCGGATTAGTTGTACTCCAATAGCGACAGATTTGCCTGTTAACGTTCCCATTCAGATGAAAATGAGCTTCATCAGAGAATATGATGTTGGTGAACGTTTGTACTCTCTCAGTTATCTCGTTTACGAATTCTAGTCTTTGAATAGGATCCTGGCGCTTCAACTCCTGCACCAATTGAATTTTATGGGGGTGCAGCTTTACATCTTTGCCCAAAATGCGTTGAAGCGATGATCTATGCACGTTCAAAGCACTTGCACGCTTCCGAATTGAGAAGTCAGGATCAACACAAACTGACTGATTGACTCGTTGCGCATTGCGTTCATGCAGCAAGCTGATCAAATATAATTTCTTTTGAGACACCCAGTATTACAAAGCAGGGATTTTGTTTTTACTTCATACCGTATCCTGTATATGTTTTGATAGGCAAAGAGAAATTCTGAGATATGTCTTTTTACCAGGGTAAGGAAATAAAAATAATCAATTGGAAATCGAACCCATCACAATTATAGTTGGATGCCGACCCACTGCATTATAATTGCTTCAATATTTCTTTCTAAGTACTTAATACTTTATCTAATTTTATAATTTAAATGCCATTTTACTTTTTAGGATTCAGGTTATAAGAGTATTTTTAGTTCTCATAGTGGATCCTGATTCAGATGTCAAATCGGAATCATTAAAACAATTGTTAGACAGTTTACTCAATGATGAAGATAATGATAGTAAGTATCTAAAAGAGCGCAATAAAATGATTCTCTTAGTCTTTAAAATGATACTTAGATCTTAAATAAAAATGGAATCCTTACAAGAATATGGAATTTAATATCAAATATAATCTACAGACCTAGGGTATAGCATAAACAGGGTAGGTAGTGTATAAAGATTATACTTAGCATCAAAGACACTCCTTGCCCATTCTCCACCAAATTTTTGAGATTGCATGAGTGGCGCTTTGTCTTGTTGCCAGAGCGAGAATGGCAATAATTCTTTCCTTGGCTTGGCTTAATTCTCTTCTTGGACTTGAACCACTTGATGATGAACTGCACTATTATCAGTTACTTAATGAGGTTAATAATTAATTTTAGGCATCCCATTCAACATAGACCTGAAACTAAAATTGCAATCAATCATAATATCAACTAAATCAATGGACTATCAAGCTTTAATAAGTATAGCGGCGGAAACACAACAGTATTTGACAAGACAGCAGAAATATCTATTAGAAACACTCATTATGGTGAAAAATTGTGAATGATTATATTTATTAATTATTGAGATAAGACTAAGTTTTTAACATTAGCAGAAATTAATAGCTTTTTTAATATTGTCGCAACGGAAATTAAAGCAGTTTTCTTTCAATTATTGATGATTTAACATATTTATCAGGTTAAAAAAATAGTTTTAAATGGTCACGCTCAATATTACATTGTATTATAGAACTAGGAAATAAAAATTGTTAATTCCCCAAAGTAAGAGGATCTGCTGAGAACCCACAACTCTCATGCTTAAAGTTAAATGACTGAACATCAATGGTCTTATTTTAGATGATTAATTGCAAAACAACATGACCCTCATGTTTTAAATTACCATATCCATACTGGTTTATAATTTTGTTTTATTATATTTTACTGTGATATTTTTGTAGTGAAAAATATAATTTATATTTAAATTAATTTTAAATCATGTAATTACTAGGAAAAAAGAAATAAAAAGACAAGGCACCCATTTTGCATTTTTATTCAATTACAACTCCTTTTTTTGTTTATTTTTAGGATTATATCATTTTTCTGTCATTGTTTAAAAACAATGCTAATTATAGTTCATTTTCTCATATGTAAAAGTTTTTTATTTGTATTAAGACTTTTTATCGACACCACTACTGTCTATATTCAATTCATTGGAAGGCAAAGCCTCAATTACTGGATTACCAAAATTGACTTCCTTCTCAATAACAACATTATCAATTGTTAATTCATTTCCGAAGTTTGTATTGACATCAACTATCTTATTCTGCTTTGAATGATACCACATTTCATCAAATTCATCATCCTCATCACAGTCAATATCATCATCATCACTCTTTGCTTTCTTCTCATTTGTTTTTTGCCAACAGTATTCAAATGGATAGCTTATATTTCTATTGTCATCAGGTGCTATCTCAAATCGTGAAGACAAGCTGTTGTAAGTAGTATGAACCCCTTCTAGAAGATTGACATCAACTTCTTCGAATCCAGTTATTGATTTGAACAAGTTGTCTGCTGTTTTGATATCTGGTACACCTTTCTTTTCAAAGAACTGAAATTAGTAATTAAATAAAAATTTTAAGTGTGAACACAATAGTATTGCACAATATTTAACAGAATAATATTATGCAATAGTTATGTAATATAAAGTTTGTCCTGGCACAGCGGCACAGGGGTGTGACTGTAATGCGATGGTTGTGAGATCAATCCCCACTCGACGAAGTCAAATATTTTTTATATTTCTATTTCTTTGCTCTAGTATTGAGGCGAAAGCGCATCGTTAAGTTCTGCCAACACGCAATGCTTCCAGAATTCGGCAGAAAGTGAGGAACAGAGTGTCTTAACTGAAAAGAGAAAGAATCCTAAATAATCCTTCTGCCTACCCTGCTGTGTGCGGGATACAGGGTGAAGCTGATTTTATGCAATATAAACAAATAATATTGTTTTTATCATCGCATCATTTGTGCATTGTAAATATTTTCCTTTGCATGATTTAGCACTTTATCAGAAAAGCAAAGTTATGATTACATAAAGATAATTTATATGAAAAACTTACATTTATAATGTTGCGACAATCCCTCAACAGAAATTCTAATCCATTGGGGTGATCAGGCTGCACCGATTGAGATACATCAATGAACCAGCATTTGTTCTCCCACCAAAGTATATTATACTCAGAGAGATCAGCATGGACAAGATGGCCAATGTTATACAACTTGTGCATGGCATCTACAACTTCATGGTATACACTCTCCCATTTTTCAGGCTTCATGATTACATCACGTAGTTTAGGTGCTGACTTGTTGTCCTTCCCAATAAAAGACATAACAAGTATATGTTTCTTTAAACAAACCATTTCTGGGCAATTGAGACCAATCTTTTGGATTCTCATCATATTGTGCATTTCCTTCTCTGCCCACATGTGTACTATTTTCCTTGGATTCTGCTTTGAGAAGCGATCTTTGAACCTATAGTCAGCCTCTATATATTTATCTCGAGTTTTAAACTCATTTAGAGTGGTCTTGAAGATCTTTATTGCACATTCCTTAGGTAATACCATGTCAGGGAAAGTTAGGTCACTGTTGGCATGTAATACAACAGATTCTTTGCCAGTCGATATGACCCCATTAATATCTTCTAACATACCTTTGTTGATTAGCTTAAATAGTATAAGTCTTGTAGCCTCATCGAGACCCATCTCGGCCGTGGCTTGGCTTTCTTTTCTGTCTAACATCTTATGCTTGCGAGCTTGACTCCATCTGGTATGCTCCTTCAGTTGATTGAACACAGAGTTTGATAGTTTCATGTCGAATCCGGCGCCGTCGCCCGTGCACACTTCGGGAGGGAACGCCATTACTTTACACGCATTCCTCCTACCATTGATAACACTGTCGTGCTTCGTTACCATTTCTCCGTCTTTTATAATGAATCCTCGTTTGGGAAGGCTTGCAAATTCTTTTTCATTAGTTTCAAATCGATCCCAGTCTTTCTTTCCAGCGTTTTCGAACTCTTCATCGTCATCTTCAGAATCATAGACGAGGTTTTCAGGAACATTGCGGTAATTGTCGAAGGACACTGTTACTTTAGCGTCTCCGTTCTTTTTTTTCTCAACTCTCTTAATTTCGTCGTCATATTCTTTGTCAAACTGGCATTGCAACACTTTTGCAATGATAGCATCGGAGTCACAATATCCTTTTGCACTCGATTCCTCGATCTGCTTGAGCATCTCGGAGGAAAATTCGTTTGATTCAAGAACTACGTGTTGATCTGAAATTTGTTCAGCAAACAGCAATTCTTCTTTTACCTGCAAACCTTTTGCGTACTCTTCAGACATGATCTCAGATAAATTTTGCACGTCGGCGGGCGCTGCAACTTTCTTCCAAGGATTCGACATTTTATAAAAATATAATGATATCACAGTCGTTACAGAATCAATAATAAATAATATATTATATTTTGTAATACTAAAACTAGACTA
>DWNA01001532.1:0-14375 GCA_018249835.1 Heliconius besckei | reverse complement strand
TATCATTATAGTAATCTTGGATTGAATCTTCACTCGATTGAAGCGACAGCGTGAAGCTGTATCCCGCACACAGCAGGGTAGGCAGAGTGAATCTAGTGTTAACATACTCCGTTCGCCACTTTCCTCCAAATACTGGAGGCATTGCGTCTTAGGTGTCGGAACTCTACGCCGTGCTTTGCCTCGAGACCAGAGCATAGAAATGGCAACCCACAACCAGTCGATTTTACAGTCACAGTTTGTGTCCCTACGCCACGACTGGCCGCACTTTTTTAACTTATGTTTTAAATATACGTATACCATGTCCCATAAGTAATTTAGTACTCTTTCTTTCCTACGACTTCAACATTAAGGTATATAATTATATTTATAATTAACATGAAATTTTATCTCAATATTTTTTTTATTTCAGAGCCACTATTGCTCTTAATGGTGCAGTCTTCTGGGTCGGCGTGGAGTCTGCCCCGGTGAAAGTGTACCAATAATAAATTATAATTAATTAGAAGTATAACATTCCAATAAGTTACTTCTAAAAAAATTACTATCTATTTTATTATTCAAGATGCTGTGAATTGTAATTTATAATATTTTAATAAAAAATAAAGATTTTTCAATAATTTACGCTCTTTATTTCCAAAACATAGAAAATAATAAAGTACCGAAAAATTGATAACATTAATTATTCTTATAAAATTGTAGCACCTAGTAAAATTGTCTTAGAGATCAATACAAAATATTCATATATATTTTCATAGGAACAAACACTCATATTTATAGGCAAGCGCGTACATGTAACTTTAGACAGGTCAAATTAGCGAAAGAAATATGTATATATTTATTCCTGACTAGAAATATGAGTGTAAATTTCAGAATATTTTATATGAATAACCAAAGTGTGATTATAATAAAACTCATAAGCCGCGTGTCATAAATCTAATTTAAAAATCAAGTACAACTACCTCGAAGACAAAGCAATTCCAGCAAGTTACTTAAGTAGTGTTAAAAACCCCTGTCTCAATTATGGCAGTTATTCGATATTTTAAGTGGCTTATTTCTTACTTTATCCTTATTATTAAATGGAATGAAATTGAAATGAGTGCAAAAGAGCGAGGTATTCAAAAAACAAGAATGGTTGCCAGTGACGATATATGGATTTAATAATAAAATACTCACAAGGTATACGGACTTTTTACTTACGCTATTAATTTTATCAAGAAGTAGAAAACTATAAGCATAAATGGACTTGGAAAATTGTTACCGAGTAGGTGTAAAATCTCAGTCGTATTATAAATGTATATAAAAATATTGACTTAGAATTAAAACGATTTACTTTATAACATACATTAGAACTAAAATGCAAGCAACTGGACGATACAATATTTAATTACAATTTATCCAAATTCACTTTTATTATCTATCTAGGCCTTTTCTATGCTAATATTTTTATATACATTGATAGATGATCTTAACTACGTTTTATTGAACACTTCTCGTTTATAAGATGGCAGTGGCTATCTTCACTTGTTTAATAATACCTAGCTAGCCATACAAGACACTATACTAAAATCTTAGGTACATCAATATAAATATCATACTTCATTAGGAAATGTATATTATGTTAAATGCAAGCCCTTACTTATGTGCTATGCGGAGATTCGATTATCCGAACCTCAATTATTTGGATGGATATTATCCAGAATGCTAATCGAGTATAGTTTTATAATTTTAAAAATACTTCTTTTTTAATTCCCTCATACATTGGATTATATGGATATTTATTTATCTGAATCCTTAAGCACAGCAATAAGTCCGGTTAATCGAGTCTATACTATAGTTCAGAAATAATGTGACTTTAAGATTCTATAACTAGTAAAGAATCTTTAAGTGTAAAATCTAGACATTATGAGATAAATTCAACAATTGGTTCATAAACACTTTCAGAAGCATTATCTATTTAAACAGAAACATTAAAATGTTTCCTAGAGCAACCAAGTACATTACGACCGATGTGTCGTGACCGCTTTGAAGTTATGGTTTCGAAACTTTTGCGCATTGTATACTTGGGAAGAAAATAATCAAAAGCAAGAAAAATTCCTAAAACCTAATCTGCGCAGCAGTCTACTGTTAACTTCAAAAAGGCCAAGACTCGTCGCCCATATTATATGTATATCCTTCATATGGTAATGGAAGATGATTACAGTGATTTGAGCTTTTATAAAGATTGGGAAATATCCACACATGTAAAAGTTTAGAAAACACTAATTGACAACTACATATAAATTTCTAAATAGACACAAAGTACATTAAATTGTATACTTCACTTTTACAAGGGAATAAGTATAATAATATGTAGGTATATATATTAGACATAGCTAGAATAAAATATAAAGAAATGTTTTTAAATATATAACATTTTTTTTTAATTTAATATAAATAAATGTAACTATCAAGGCTCTGCAATTTTTGAAACTATTTATGATTAAATTAACCTCTAACAAGATTGATTGCTAATATTTTAGTATTATAGATAGAGACATGGTCAAAGTTAGACTATATCTACCAATTACTACTGATCATAATGATCAAAATCTTGAGTTTCCAAAAATTTATAATATTAAAATATACACAAACTGGTTTAAAAATTTCATTAAAAACTATCTATTAATAAATTAATTATACAATGGAGATCCAATTAACCAGAGCTCAATGAAAATTTTTGAAAAACTAAAGAATATAAAACTAATATACAAATTATTAAAAAAATCTAATAATAGACATATTTATGAATATATTTTATACCATGATTTAAAGCAGTATTTTTCACCTTTTCACACTTTATTTTTCAGATAGTAATTGATCCAAAAGCTTAAGTAAAATTAATTTAGTTAATCAGGTTTCAACTGTATTCTTATTGGGATAACCAAAATTATTGGAAGGTGTATGGAAGGAGAAGATATCATTTTTTTTTCTTAATGATTATTTTCAATTTTGTATAATTTTATCAAATTGGTCTGGTCCATATATTTAAAGAAATGTAACACAGGATCTTTTAACAATTTGTTCATCAAATGTAATTGAAAGAGTTAAATATTAAATAAATTAGATATAAAAGAAAATTAACATAAATAGATTCTTATTTGGCTTAGATTAAATGCATTGTAATAACAGAATCCCTTATCTAAATATGAGAAATCACAGTTAATACTGAACTGAAAATAAATAAATACATACAATAAAAAAAAAATGATTACCCTATCACTGCTGTTGGATAAAATAACTTTGTCTTTTGAGCTGTCTATAAAGAGAAATATACTTTCCGGCAGCTGAAGTTCGAGGCACCACGTACTGTTTACAGAATAGTTTAGGGTCTTGAGCCCTTTCGGACAATTCCCCACAGTCAAGTGCCCTTAAAAATGCCAGTACGAACGTGAAACAATTGTGTCTCTCCTCATTATATCTTTCTGCTTCCCACAGTGGACTTAGACTTACCTAAAAAGAAATTTATTTTAAACCTATTTTAATATAAGATTAATTATTATTCTCACACTTAATGGAGAGTAGGCAGAAGACAAGTATAGGTGTAGGAGACAAGAGTAGGAGAGTATCAAGACACTGTTCTTTACAGGTAGAACTCAACCCCAACTTAAAAATTTTTTAATGGTGAAAAATAAATGAATTGATAAGATATGTAAAAATAAATAATAATGTAAATATAAAATAGTACCTTTAACAGCACACTGTCCCAAATTTCATTCCACAGTTCATCAAACTGTTCTAATAGAAGACATTGATCCCAATCTAAGCTTATTTCACAATCACTCCATTTTTTCGTTACAGGATCAACACCCCGTATTCCTTCCTCACTAAATTCCAATACATATCCTTGAGAGTTAGTGACTCCTATATGCAAATCTTTGGAATTATAATAGTCACTGTAAAACAATGTTTTATATTTCTATTGTGTGGTTATCCATAAGGGATGTGAGTCATTTCCTAAGAAATTGGGCATGTATTTCAATAAAATCATTAGGATGAACTTACTTGAGGAAATCACCGTGAGTAGGCTTCATGATGATGGCCCGTGGATGTTGAGAAGCTTTAACGAAAGGATATGGTACTCTGTAAAATATAGGCCGCTTAGCAACATACTCTCTCCTCTGTTATTCCAACAAGACGGATGTTCTAACTAGAATAAATAAACTTACCTAAATGGTAAAAGATTATAGTCATATCTGTCTAATTTTTGTTGACAAACAGGGCAGTTTTCGGGTATAATAGTACAAAAAACTTTATGTTCACAATGGTGGAAACAAAGAATACCCGGATCCATTTTTAGCACAGATTTCTTTGTTAGTATAAATAAAAGTGTAATAATTTAGCGTTTAAAATTGAAGTTTGTCTGGTAATACTTTTTTAGCAAAGTAAATATAGCAAATATGCCACGAAATATGACTTACTAAGCAAAATTCTGATCTGAAACTAAAGGTATTGTTCGATGTTGAGCTCCTTCCACAATTCACATCTTGAAGGCCTTTGAAGTAAGGTAACGTTCGGAAACCTATTCTATTTACGCGATTGCGACGTATTGTATGAGGAAAATAACATCTAGACTTTACTTTACTCTAAAAATATATTTCAAATATACATTTATAGAAGATGATTCAAATTACAAATATTTTCCTATTACTTTAATATAAATAAAAAATGTAAGCAAGCCTTAAGACTTATACTACATTTTTGAACGTAATTCCTTCATCGGTTAAAGGCTAAAAGGTGACGTTTCATAATAGACAGCTAATACATGATTGGCTTAAAATTTTACGGTTTGGCGTTTATTGGTTAATATTGAAAACACTTATTTTAAGCGGGAAGATTGAATTATTTTTAAAACAAAGAAATATATTAATTGCTTTTTTGTATGAATTATATTATGAAAACGATGATTTTGTCTATAGATAATATTAAGAAATCAAAACTCTTAAAATATGAGAAGTAAGCAATTTTATTGGATGCAGCTAACAAGATAAACAACATGGGTTGCAATATAGTATAATATAATAGGTAAACGCTATATAAATATTTAATAATTACTGAAATTGAATATAAAAACTATATACGGACCGGTAGAGTTAATTTTACAAACGGTTTGAATCTTGTTACCTCCAATTTCTAATTGTAATTATATTTCACAAGTCGTCACCCGCAACTTTGTTTGCGTGGACTTTAAAGTATTAAATAGAAAATCCCAGTGTTCCTCGTTCCTATATTAAGTGTCGGTACACCCCCTGACCCACATGTCTGTTTCGTCTGTTATAGTAAACTAGTAATTAACTATTTACATTTCCTTAGAAGACCTATCTTTAGTAGTTACCTATTGTATTTTATGTTGCGTATGTTATTTAATAAATAAAAGAACAATTAGTATTGTATAGTCGTTTTGTAAGTGTGGTATTTGTTTATTGACGACATTTAAAATTATGTCAATATTTAACCATTGACCGCGGCTTTTGAGTATTGTGTTCGTGGTTACTATAGCAACATTTACGGATAAACCACACCTAAGCGAGACCTAATTCTTATTCAAACAAGTCGAATAGTCGAATTCTAAATTTTGTTTTAAAGTGGCGTATATATTAAATCAAAATATATAAAATAATTTTTTTTGTGATTATACTTTTTTGTAATTATACAGGAACATGAAAATTTCTTTCAACGTTGCGTATTTTGTAATTTCTATACAAAAATGTACTGTAGTTTAAGGATCGAAGTAATACATTAAATTAATGGACATTAGAAAATCTATATGATTATATAACCAAATTCTTATATTATTTCTTCAAAAACTATGCCATAGAAAATTTTATAATTAAAGCTTTAAGAAATGTCTTTAGAAACCACTAAATCGCAGTGTATAATAGTCTGGTGGATTGTTATTGCCGTACCAGTAGTATCAGCGGGCATTGCTTGTCTTGCAGATCCTTGTTTGCATGGTATTTGCATCGATGACATTAACAGGTATGTATCTAATAACACTTACTTATTGTTTAAAACTTTAAAACTTCAGCTTCACGCTGTATCCGCACTCAGCAGGTTGGCAGCTACAACTTTAAATGCTTCAAATTGATTTATTTCTAAACAATAACAAAAATTACGTCTGATCCCTTCATCTTTTTATCTATAGTCAAGATTAACAATTTATATTATACGGTTATATTTAAACTTGGTATTATTCAGATATTGGAAGATATATTTTATAGTCAACCACTAAACAAACAAACGTATATATTTATGTTATAAAGAATATGTATTTATGATATAGTATATGTATATGTATTTATATGTAGATGTTATAATATATTATTTATTTTATATAACTATATTTATGTTAATTATGTGTATGTCATGCCTAATTATTTATTTTTTTATATTTATTATTACTATTAGTTTTATTTTATTATTTATTTTGTTTTTGTCTTTCTCAGTTTCCCTGCACTATCTTGTCTTTCCCGCTACTTTGCACTTATCCACTTCCACGGGTTGACTGGAAGAGATCTCTTCTAGAGATAAGTCCACCGTTGTGTATGTCTTTTCGTAATGTATGTTTTATTATATGTTAACTTAGTGCAATATAGAATCTTATATAAACAAGTAGCAGGACGTTCCCCGCTACTAAGAGTACGTAGCGTCACAATGTATCCCGACAATAGCAGGGTAAGCAGATGGAACCCTAGTGTCTCTGTTCCCATTGAGATATTTCCGTTCCACGCTTTTCGTCGAAATCTCGAGACATATGCATGTTGGGTGGCGGAATTCAACGTCGCGTTTTTCCTCGTTACCAGTTAATCGCAATATTAAATATTAAATTTCCTCGAATACGAATCGAACCCACAACCTGTCCCGTTTACAGAGTTATAGCTCATAAAGCTTACTCAAAATTATATCCAAATAATTAAAAAATGTTAATGCTCAATAAATAATATATTTTCAGTACATATGCATGTTATTGCATCGATGGTTACACTGGAGTGCAATGCCAAACAAACTGGGACGAGTGCTGGTCTAACCCCTGTCAGAACGGAGGCACGTGCATAGACGGTGTAGCTGCATACAACTGTTCGTGCCTAGATGGATTTATAGGTAGGTACTTAAAAATGAAAATGTCGACTTTATACTTTTGCTAACTTTTACTTTTACATATGACGGATAAGGAAGGATAATTTATGTGAAGATTTTCATTTAGTACTTTGAACTCAATTTCGGTAGGATCTCTGCCTTCAAGCGATGTTTGGAGACCAGGAAAAACCTGGAAAATATGCTAAGATACGGCCGCGACATTCTAATAGTACCTACGTTAAAACTTTAAAAAACAAAGCACCACACCGTCTTCTTTTTATTATATTCAAGGATCAACAAGTACCTACTACTTAGAGTATGTAGTACTTTAGTATGTAGTATTTAATGGTATTTCCATGCAATAATCCTTAAAAATTATAGTATGAACAAACTCGTAAAGTCTGCTCCGCGAGTCCTTTGTGTATACCTATCCATTTTAATTTATTAAAGCGATAATAAAGCCATTACGTGTAAACTTTTGTATGGAAAGGTTATTGTTTCACAAAGTAAAATTGTATTACTAAGAATGATCAATTAATTTAATACCTACATTTTGTACGTAGTTAACTTTTTTTAACTAATTTATTGTTATATTTGTAATATTATAACTATGAAATACCATTAAAAACGATATTTAATAGATATAATAAAACTAAACGCAATAAAAAACTAAAATATATTCATTTGCCAAAAAAATATGCTAATACGAAAATATTCTATCAAAATTTTATTATAAAATACCAATATTTTTTAAGGGGACAATTGTGAAACTAATTTCAACGAATGCGAGTCTAATCCTTGCCTGAACAACGGCACTTGTATTGATATGACCAACGAATACGTTTGCCACTGCATCCCTGGTTTTTCTGGAGACCATTGTGAGCTGGACGTAGCCGTCTGCAATACTAGCGAAGAAGTTAGGTGCTTAAATGGCGGAGAATGTATCGAAGGACCTGGATACAAATTTTACTGCAAATGTTTGGCAGGTGTGTTGACTTTATTTTTTTTCTAATTTATTCACAATTTGTTGATAATAAAGGAGTTAAGTTAAGTTAAGAAGAGTATTCTATGTTTGTACTCCAAAACATCGATTTTTTTGTTATATGAAATATTGATATTAGAGGCCATTGTCTATTCTTACTAAGGGATTCATTGCCCTGTTCAAAATTTATATTTCTTAGCTCTGATAAGAAGACAAAAAGCCGGGTTCCGCCACCAAAAATGCAGTCTCGTCAATTGGGCGGAAAGTGGGGACCGTATTGTCTTAAAACTAGGCTCTCTCTGCCGACCCTGCTATATGCGGGTGTTCAATATTATTCGTGCACTGCAACTCCCGCAACACGGGTTAATGACCTAGTATTACGCAGTAGTCGGTTTTGCTTATGCGGTTATAGGTAGGTACATAAATATTTATGATTTTTGAGGAAAAAAATATAAATATGCTAAAAAATGTAAACAGACAAGAGAGAACAGAGGTAACATAGTGTTAAGGCACTCTGTTTCCCACTTTCCGCCGAATTTCCGAGGCATTGCATATTGAGTGGCGAATCAACACCGGGCTTTTGCCTTGATGCCAGAACGAAGAAATGAAAATATTCATAAATAATAATTTATTTGTTCGTATGGAGATTGAACCCACAACCGTCCCACAACCCACTTGTGCTCCTGCGCCACGACGGCCTTAAATATGCTACTGATAGGATTTTTTTAATTATAAATTAATAATTGGAATTAAATCTATTTATTACGTTTAGATTATGTTTAGAAATCACACCCATTATGTCACGTCCTATTCTTTTATTATACCTACCGATTTTATAGGAAGTTCCAAAATTATCACGTACTTTATTTTATTGGTAAGGCATTATACATTAATTCGATATTCATAGGATGGGCTGGACCGAAATGCGAAGAACAAATAGATGAATGTCAATCTGATCCTTGCAAAAATGGTGGTGTGTGTATCGATGTCCACGCGGACTATATGTGTGCATGTGCTTACGGTAAAGTTTTTTTTGTAAATAGCATTAAATAAAATTTCTTATGGGGGTTTTATTATCAAATTCACGTTTACAATGAAATTAAATCAAGTTAAGTTTTAATTCTTATTAGCCTCACGTTGTATCCCACACATAACAGTGTGGGACCTAGTGTTAAAACACTTTATTCTTATTAGGACACTTCCATTACCGAATTCTGAGGCTTATCGTGTTGAGTGGCTGAACTCAATGCCGCGCTTTGTAACCAGAACGAAAAAGCTTCAGTTCATGTTAAAATTTTATATTTTGTGATAGTTAAACTTACAACCATTTGTAATTTTTAAGAATTTGTATCTTTTTAAGGTTTTACTGGTAAAAGTTGTGAAGTGCAAATAGAATTTTGCGACGAAGACTCTTGCAGCAACAACGCGCTATGCGTGGTAGAGGACGGCGTGAGGGTCTGTTACTGCGTCCCCGACTACCACGGTGAGAGGTGCGAGCTGCAATACGATGAATGCCTTTTGGGTCCAAAGTGAGTGATGATAAAATCGTAATCTTACTAATGGCTTTGTATAATTTGGTTTTAATATATCTAATAATCACTTTATGCGGGCAAAGCCGCGTTTCGGTAGTTTGTATAGTATTAAAGTATTAATTAAATAGGGTAGGGTAGGCAAAGAGAAAGAGAAAAGACAGGAAGACAGAGGGAGCTTAATGTTAAAACACTAGTACACCGTAGAGTTATTGGTTTGCCATTTTCTGTATTAGGTACTTACTCTATTATTCATTCAATAATCTATAGATAAAAATAATTCCAATACCTAAATTAAATACTTTATTAAATTACAAAAATTATAATGCCTAAGGAAACTAGCTAAAAAACTACACTTTAAGGCAATTATTTATCAGACTAGACTGGTCGATGAGCAAAAATATCATCCCCGACTGCAGACGGTCGCCGCCCCCGCGTAGACGTCCAGACGAATCGATCGTGATATTCTACAACTATTTCAATTCACATAATGGCTTCATATTACAAACACGTGATATATCATATCATACGATTGGTAGTAAAAATTATTAGGTATGCTTTTATATTAGCTACCTAACGTAGTGTTTAAGACACTTCTTCTTCTTCTTCCTTCTGGCATTAATCCCGGCTATTACCAGGGTCTGCCTTCCTACTCAACCTACTCCACTGTGTTTAAGACACTACATTCTCTTATTTCCGCCTAATTTTCGAGACATGGCGTGTTATGTGACGGAACTCAACACCGCGCTTTATCTTCTTATCAAAGCGAAGAACTAAAATAAATTATATCCCCGAGTACGAATCGAACCTACATTCATCACTCTGATTATGTTCTATTAAATATTGAAGTATTCATAATTTAAAGCTACTGTGCTCATAACTAAGCTACAACTGAATATTTACTGTATATTGACATATATATTTATCTCACACAGATGCATGAATGGAGGAACATGTATAGATGGAGTTGATAATTTCACTTGCTCATGTCCACCACAACTTACCGGTGCTTTATGTGAATGCTTTATCCAAGACGATGGCGGCTACGATTGTGAATACATTATTTCTACATCATTACCTGGTTTTAATGAAACGAAGACCACGACAACAATATACACGGAATCAAGTAGTATGGACAGTGTATCAACAATTGATTTTACTAAATATAATATGACTATTGACATCGGCACAACAACACTTGATATTACTGAATCTACAAGTGCGACGACTTCTAGTGATATTATTCTATCTTCCGATTTTACAACCGATTCAGGTTTTAGTACATTAACAACTAAACTCATCGAAACCGACACTTCTGTAGCTACTACAGAAATGCATGAAGGACCAAAATCTACAACAGATTTAGTAACTGGTGTCGTAACTTCAATGATAGAGACTCAAAGGACACTTGAAATTGATAATTCTCAAACAGAATCTACAACTGAATGTAGTGATGTTTGTACTGAACAAAATGTGTCTACTATTAATATACCACTACTGACAGAATCTACAATAACAACTGAAGTAAGTAAAGAAACGCCACAACAAACAAAGAAAACAACAGAAACAACATTTATAACCCCAGATGGTAATGTTAGTCCAACTTTAAAATTGACAACTGAACCAACCTCTGAAGACACAACTACAATAAGTGCTTTAGAAACGAATAAAACTGACTTAACAATCAAAACTACTGTCACTACTGAAGATGTTAAAACTGATTCTCCTTCCGTAACATCTAAAGTGGACACGACCACAGAAAAGATGTTCACAGACACGCCAGTAGGTAAAACGGATTTTACAATATTTACTACTTCCATTGAAGTAACAGAACCTAGCATAGAAGGGGATGAAACTACACAAGTACTACCAACGTCTCATTCCGATTGCACGGATTTTGTTTGTCATAATCATGGAACATGTATTAACGGAATACATGGAATAAAAGTGAGTGTTAAATTGTTTTCCTATTTTGTTAATTCAATTATACACTGCGCCACGATGACCTCTATCAATAAATGCCTTATATTTCCCCAGATTCCTTTTTTGCGTTAATAAGAAACGAATAAGTAAATATGAAACAATTTGTAAACTCGCCGTAACTTATTTTCAGTGCCATTGTCTCTTCAACTACGAAGGAACCTTTTGTGAAGATAAAATTATAATAACCTCAGCAGCTTTTGATGGAAACTCTTATATTTCTCATCATGTTAAAAATTCTACGACTATTGCAATCCAATTTGATGCAAAAACTTTAATAACTGATGGTCAAATAATGCATGTTGATATTACTAAGGGCGCATACATGAAACTCTACATGAGCTCTGGTTTATTGAAGTTTGAGTTTTCCTGTGGCTACCAGACGATGCTTCTGAGTGAACTCAAAACTTACGTTAACAAAGGATATTTAATGAAAATTGAAACGAGGTATGTATTTGTTTATAAGTGCCTATCAGATGATATTTTAAGATAACAAAAAACTTACCGAATAAAAGTAAGTCCTTAATATACGTTTTCAATTCTTTTGATATGTCTCGTGTTATTGAGGCCGTTGTCTAACTTTATATATATATAATATAGGTATATTTTTTATATATATTTTATAGGTATTATATATATTATAGGTATAGCATCTGACTTTAAGCCCGACTTTCGTTCGATTGTCGCTCTGGTAAAAATACAAAGCGCTGGTTCCAACTGGTTAGGTAGCGCTATTCAATGTTTAAAAAATGGGCGGTTCGTGGGAATCGAGTGTCTTAATACTAGACTCTTTGCCACCCAACTATGTTCAGGATATAAGGTGAAGCTAAAAAAATAAAAAAGAAACAATATTTAGTACATTTCTGTGTGCTAACCTTAAAATTAAAATATTTACAGATTAGACCTGTATTTGAAGGACCGACACTGTAACGCCACCCTGCGCCTCAACGACACAGTGGCGATGAGTGGCGGGCAAGTGTCCAGCATCGCGTCCTTGGACAACAATACTGTCATTACTTTCGGAAATACACCAAATACTAATTATTCTGATGATAAACCTTTTGTTGGTTGTATTATTGATTTAATTGTAAGTACAGTAGTATTACATGAGACATTTTAAATTATACCCATTACGTACATATTTTTGTTTTTTTGCAAATAATGATCAAATTATATTAGCTTCAATATTTTTAATGCAAATTTAAAATGATTGGCCTAGGAATGAAACTCATTAACTAATTGACATTTTTAATAACCTAATATCCTTGATTTATTTATTAATAATATAAGTGGGGAACGGAGTGTCTTAACAGATTCCCGTTCCCTCTGCCTACCCTGATGTGTGCGGGATACAGCGTGAAGCTAAAACAACTTGCATTTATTGAGATTTTGGTAAATTGTAATATTTGATGAAAATTAAGGTAAATGGCGAAAAGCGTAACATATTCGACGATGCATTCGACGCCGAAGTGACGCAATGTTCGTCACTATCATGTTTATCTTCACCGTGTCTAAATGGAGGCACCTGTAGCGACCATGGGGACAGTTACACTTGTTCTTGTGTCAATGGGTAAGTTATAACTTATACATATTTACTTATACAAGTTTATAAAATTTATTTTATTTAGCTTTTGTTTGGTGTAGTTGTTACGTTTTATTCGTTTCCTTAAAAAGTACTTTAATAAATTAAGAAGTTTTTTTTTCTGATACTATTTTTGTTTTGGCTGGCATGGCACTTATTTTAGTTGGATGGGAAATCATTGTAATCATTCAATTTGCGATCATAACCCTTGTCAATATGGAGGCAGTTGTGTCCGTCACCCAGGGAGTGGATTCTTATGCCTTTGCCCATTTGGCAAACATGGGATATTTTGTGAATACAGTAAGATATTTTCTTTATATATGTAGACCTATTGTCGTTAATAACATAGTTATGTTATATAAAAAATCTATTCATTCATACGTGCAACAATCTCCCAAGAGATTGTTTTTATTTTTCTTTATAACGTCAGAGCTGACCAACGTATTGGTTATTTTATATTTAAAATGTACGCGAGAACTGTCTGTCGATTTGATAATTCTTGTGTGAATTTCAAGTATAAAATAAACATTTGAGCTAATAACTATCCTAAATTTCTTCAACAGATGTCGAAATAACTCGTCCTTCGCTAGCTCCTATAACAACTGGTGTATCTTCCTACGTAATGTATCCTTTGTCCTCTGCGGCTATGAACTCCGATAGGTTTGACCTGCGCATGCGTTTCCAAACAACAGATATGGACCAAATAGCCTTGCTAATGTTTGTGGGACAAAGGGGTCGTCACGATTCAAGAAGTCAGCATCTAGCCCTAACCTTCGTTAAAGGCTATATCATGTTGACATGGAATATGGGAAGTGGTACGTTATATATTTTTTCTTATAACATACTAGGACTTTGGGCTTCACCCGCTTATTTTAAATAAGCTTGGCGTTCATCGTTATTTCGTCATTTGAGACTAACTAAGAAATACATCATAGTACTATATAGCACTTCTGAGGTGGTTTCACTTTTTAGTTCGTTGTTAGAAATCGGTTTTTCTTTTTGTTAAAAATTAATTTATTTTATGATTTTAAGTGATGGGTAGATCTTAAAATGATGCTTCTTAAGCGAGTGGTGATGGTGGTGGTAGTGGTTCTCAACGAGTGGTTGTGATTGTCCTATGTAAAACTTCATTTAATTAGGTATTATTTTTGTGCAAAGTTACATTTTGGTATATTAACAAGAACATACATAA